>JAHWFP010136809.1:0-11188 GCA_023313725.1 Lithobius niger | reverse complement strand
GACACATTGTCGCCGTTCTGTAGCCAGTTGTCGCCAGGGAAAATAGCTGTATGACGCTGACGCAGCGGGACACATCGTCGCCGTTCTGTAGCCAGTTGTCACCAGGGTAAGTAGCTATTATGACGCTGACGCAGCGGGACACATTGTCGCCGTTCTGTTGCCAGTTGTCACGTTAAGGGTGTCACATGTCGCCGGTGAGCATTGTGTCGCCAACGGTATGGTGAGTGTCTCCATGGGCGTTTGCCCATAGGCCTATGTGTTTATGATATGTTAGGGTATGTTTACATTAATCGTTATTGCCTCTACATTTCTTTGGTCCTGGAATGGCAGCTGCGTTGGCTCCTGCGGTGTGCATCAAGACATGGTCTCATTGGAGTTTGGCAACTTGGACGGTTAGTACTATGGGTTTGAAGTAGGGCTCTCCCCCCTCCTTTTGCCTTCGACTGTCTTCTCTTCCTTGGGTCCTTAGGCTGAGTGGGGGGGTGAATCTGATGCCCTTTGGGGTCTGGCCGCTATATGCGGTCGCACGGGGCCACTATGCCCAATTTTTTCTTGCGAATCGCAAACAAGTTGTATTGTGTATGCATTGTTGCCTCTTAAGGTCAAACCAAAACATGTGAATGGAGCTGTGGTTTGTTCATCTGGTTCGAGTACGAGTTCCCTTGGCTTAAGTAGGAATCAGAAGGGGGACTTTAAAGTACATGTTGAAGTTATATGCAATTAAGTCGGTTTCTGTGGAAACCTGGCACTCGAGGCTCGGTCATCAGCGTAAATTGGGCCTGATACATTTACATAACTCCAAGGTGGTACATGGATACTAGTGAGTGAAGTCTAACTCTCCTCAGGGTGAGGTCTGCAAGGTAACCAAATCGACTAGGGCCAGTTTTCAGGGTATTGGTGCTTGCAGAGTAAGAAGCCCCTCGAGCCCCTTCACATGGATGTTTGGGGCCCAAGTCGTACGGTATCCTTGGGTAATTGTAGATATGTGCTTACTTTGCTTGATGATTATTCTCGTTATGCATGGGTGTTTCCCATCGCTAAGGAAAGCGATGTGTTTCAAACGTGGTTGACATTCGTGCCAGGAGTGAAAGACATTTTAGCTTCAACTTTGTAAATGTTCGCACGGACCGAGGTATGGAATTTTGTGATTATATATGTAGGTTGGGTATCGGATATCAGCGAACCAATGCCTACTCGCCAGCTATGGCTGGAATCGCTAGGCGATTTAACCGCACGTTGTTAGGAGGGGTACGTGCAATACTTCACGAGACCTCTCTGCCACGCAATCTTGGGCAGAAATTGTATGTACGTTCACCTTCCTGAAGCGTAGGTACCCTCACTCATACTTAGGCTTAGGGTCCCTTGTACATTATTGTTTGATCGAGGTGTATCAGTCAGATATTACGAAGACCTGGTGCAATGTGTTATGTACACTTCCATAAGCCGGGAAGGGATACCCTTGACGTTAAAGCTGGGAGGGGGTATTCATTGGCTATGCGGTAGACAGTAGGATATAGAGTGGAATCCCCATACTTACTTGGTCATTGAAACTAAACATGTAACGGTTGGTGAGGTTTAGTTATGAGGAGGGGAGGAGGTCCTTGCAGTATAGGCCTCAGAGTGTGCCCAAACCCAGTCTAAGTGCAACTACATTTAACTGTGGGATGGGACTTAGTTCGGGTACAGTGTCAGAATCGGATGGTAATTCTAGGGTAGAAGCAGAAGTTATGACTGAGGGCCCACTAACCATTGAAGAAGTTCCTCCTCGACCATTCATTCGTAGTAATAGTGTAGGCTCCTCCCCCAAATTGGCTCCTTTAGATTATCAGTATTGGTGTAGGGAAGTAGTAGTCCGTCAGACGGGGCAAAGGGTAGGTAGGTTGGATGTGTACTATCACACCCCAGATGGAATTATGTTCTGCAGTGTTAATGATGTCAAATAATATTGTGTAGAACGGGGATGTCAGTTTGAACCACTGTTCGTTTTTAGGGGTAGACAAACACCTGTTTTCGGAACCGTATCCACTAGTGGGCAGGATAGTCCTGTTGATTTCTGTGATGCTGCGGCATACGTGTGTATTGTTGGGCCAATTATCTATGCAAAAGCCATTGCCTGTCCTCACAAGTGGGAACGGTCCATGGGAGACGACGTTACGTCCTTTAAGACAAGAGGGGTACATAGAGGTTACTGTAACTATTGATATGGAAGTGGGGATGTAAATGGATATACAAGGTAGCAGAATACCGACGGAAGCGTTAGACGTTTCCGCTCCCGACTAGTAGCTCGAGGGTTTTGTCAAGCAAGCGGTGTGGATTTTGATGGAGTATTCAGCCCAGTGTGAATTTTGTTTTAGGTTAGATTCTTTTATGTATTATGGTATCCATTCTGAAGTAAACCAATGTTGATTTGGATATCCAGTGTGTGGTACGTTGGATTGCAAAACCTTCGTGAAAATCCCCATAGGATTCAAACCTGGGGTTCACCATGGTACTGTGTGGCTATTGCAAACAGCCGTATATGGTCTTCACCAAAGTGGGTGACTGTGATGGGAAGAACTTGAAAAGCCATTAGTGATGATGGGATTTTCTCAGTTCTTGGGACTTAATCTGTGTTTTTTCATTTTGGTTTAAATGCAGTTTTATGTGGATGTTTGCTTTTGTTAGCCAGAATCGAAACTCTTAGAGCAAATGTAGTAACGTTGCTTGAATCCGAATTCGAACTCGCGTCTTTCGAAGTAAAAAAAAAAAAAAAAAAAAAAAAAACAACCTATTAGGTGTTGCCTTCCTAAGAATTGATGGCATGACAGTAATTCATCAAATCTTACTTTGCACAACTCACGGAGAGGTATAACGTCGATGAAACGTGTACGGTGCGTGTGCCAGTTCATGTCTGCAGGTACTGGTGTTCAAACGAGGCGTGACGAAGATGAGACAATTGTACATTTCCCATACAGGTCACTAGTAGGAAGTTGTTGTATGGAGCTTCTAGAACAAGGCCTGATATTCTTTTGGGTGTTATAATATTGTCCCAATATACCTATGCCTTTACGTCCATTCATATTCGCTTATTGTTGACCATACTGCGATACTTATGTACTGTCAGTACGAAACATTATGCTATTGTTCTTTCAAGTGTCACGTGATCTGAATCGTATGCATGTGTAGCTGCATCTTGGGCAGCCGATAGAGTCGACCGGCGTAGTTTCGGTGGGCACATTGTATTCTTGGGTAGCGTGCCTGTTTTTTGGGGCTGTGACAGCAGGGTATGGTGTGCCTCAGTACAATGGAGGCGGAATTCATTGCACTGTTTCCGGCTGTAGGAGTGTTGGCCTGGCCACACAGTGCATGTCACATTCGGTATTGGCACCGTTGGCTACAACACCTTCATTGTACTGTGGCTCCCATTCTGCCATCCACTTTACTAGGTATGAGGTGAGAATCTTGAGGTCAAAGCACATTGCCATTAAATGTATGTTTTTGGGGGATTGGCTACGAAAGCTATATTTCTGGTTATATAACGTGCCGTCTGCACTAAATGGTGCAGACATGTTGTCGGAATGGCTGAATCCAGGGCGGTTGAATAGGCTATGTTCAGCGGCGTTCTATAATTGTGACTCATAAGTAATGTTTTACCTTCTGTAGCATTGTGTTTGCATGAGACGGATGGGAGAGTGTGTTCGTTGTCATAGCCTAACTATGAATGGTTCTTCCCAGCAGAGGTTTTACAGTGTTCATGTCGTTGTTTAATATGTCAAGGTAGTGTTAAAGGCCTGAAACTGAAATGTACTTTCCCCAATTCAGGAAAGAGTGTTTGGAAGCCTGGTCGGTGGTTATGCATTGTGCATGCCTGGAGAATTGTATCTGGCTGATCAGGCACTTTAGCCTAGTGGGAAGATACCTTCCGGTTTCGGACGGAGCGACCGCTCACTCGCGTTCTGGGGTTGACGTGGGCAGCAAGGGATGCAAGCTGCAGTCTTGTTGTTTACGCCATGTTTGTTTTAAGCCATGTGGTCAAGTGTTGTACCTTTCGAAATGTCGCTATTACATGTACAGTTGTACTTCAGTATTTCTTCTGGACCTGCTTTGAAACAATACGGTAATTGTAGGTTTAGGATTTTGCTGGAGTAGCTCGGACATTTCTTACACTCTTGGTGCGGGACGCCGCTGGACGTAGCAGTAGCAGCGTGCTCCCTGCGCCGCCCGCCCCTGTTTGTGCGTGCTTCCTTGAGGGTCCCGAGTGGCCTGGGGCGGGCGGATCTGTGGTGCAAGCCATGTTGTGGCTGGCCAGGCTTTCTGGGGGTGAAGCCCGAGTCGGTGTGCCTTGTTTCAGTGTGTTATTCTGGCTGTGCTCCATTACGGCAATTCTAATGGAGCGAGCCGGTTTTCTGGGCTTGTGTGCCGTGTTCCGGAGCTAGGTTCTCAAAGGTGAGGTGGAGGTACTGCCAGGCGTGGGCTAACTCACCCGGCTGTTGGTTGGGGACCATGGGCCTCTCTATGAGGGCTTGGCATCGCTGGATACCTGGTCCTGGTGGGTTGGTCGCCTTTTGGTTCTTTATTAGTGTTTTGGTGGCAGTGTGTGTGGGGTTTAGTAAGCTTGTTCTCCGGGGTTCCTGGTTGGGGTGGTGATTCCCGCCTCCTGTCTGACAAATTCAGCATAATTACTGAAGGTAAGTATTTGCAGGAAGTAAGAAACGAAAATTTTAACTAGTGAAAATTAGTTTTTACTTACCTAAAATACTTACCTTCAGTAATTATGCTAAACCACCTTTTTACGCTATTTACTGCTCGCTTATGAACTAAAAACACCATTTTTTACGTTCTCCCTAAGCTTTTCTCCACTGCCGCCAGGCGGCGCTGCACGTCCTTACCGACGTCAGCGCCCCCACCAGTCCAACCGCATCACTTTTTCACGGGCACTCCGGTTCAGTGATTGCGGGGAGGCGGGCGGGTCCTTACTGAAGGTAAGTATTTTAGGTAAGTAAAAACTAATTTTCACTAGTTAAAATTTTCGTTTTATTTTGGTCTGGAAAGTAAGGAAATCAATCGGGAAATTATTAGAAACCAATTGTTAGAAATAGTTTTTGGTGTGCATTAAATGTAATTGTATGGATTTCACATTGAATAATTAAGTTTTACAAACAAACAAAGAATGCAACAGTTTTGAGAATCAACAATTCAGGTTCACGAGAAATCTGTAACCACATTATCGATCAACGAAAAATTGTTTTGTGGTTGGGAATAAAAATGAAAAGATCTGGGTAAAAAAAACTATTAAGGCCAGTACAAAAATGAAAAGGGAGGGAAAGGAAGGTGGCAGGAGGAAGGGGAAGAGGGAATGGAAAAAGTAAGGGAGGGAGGAGAAGGAGAGATCGAGTGGGGGAGGGAGGGAGGATCATTAATGTAGGTGCAACTCTTCCTCCTGGGGAAAACTGCCATCCCTAGATATAATTTCTCGCTGCGCTTTTGTATGTCAACATGCAATGGTGGCGGCCTAGTGATAATATTATTTTGGCCTTCGGCATCTATTTTGCGGGTGTGAGGCCTTTTATTAGTTCAAACTTTAACTTAGTTGTAAGCGTAAAGCCTTTTAAAAAAAGAAAGTTGGTTTTCGGGCCTTTTCCTAAGACATCTGTGCGGGCGGAATTTTATTTTTAATTTCTAGTTGCCGGCGATTCTTGCATTCAGTTCCTAGATGCTCTGTTACCCTGCAGGAATCAAAACTCTCTGGATACACCCGGCTCAGCTACCAATCTGCACATGACCCAGCACGCGCAAACCCTCCATAAATGGAGTTACTGCGTTCGCCAGCCATCTCTTTTCCTCCAGCCTCCAGCCATGACACACCGCCGCTGTTACCCTCCCCCGTCTTTCGTCTCTCGCCCTGAAGAGAACAACGCTCTAGAAGACTTCTCCAGCAAGCACCTTAAGATCTTTCGCCCTACTTTCGTCGCAACTTTCACCGCTTGAAGACTTCGAAAGATCGTCGGCTCAAGAAGAAGCCATCGCCTCAACATCTTTAACTGATCGTTTGCTGAAGCTTTCACTGATTGAAGATCTTCGAAAGATGGGCGTCTCATCGACTCACATGCACTCGCGGCCCGTCGCTTATCTCCTGCCGCGAAAGAAGAATGATTCGGCTGTTTTCTGCACTTCCATCAAACCATCTTCTGCAACTGCCAAACCTCCATCGTCTCTGCAGCCATCAAGACCTCACCCGTTGCTGTCCGCCCTCGCCGTGTATCGTCTCCTTTTTGGCCGACTCTGACCGCCCGTCAACCCGCTGTTCCACGTGCTTCCTGACTCGACTCGGAATCTGCCGGGATGGCCACCAGTTTCCCGCCCACGGCATGATCTCCGTCGGCTGTTTTCATTGTTTCGCATCCGCTCCGTCAAGATGGCTGCCCCCCGCCTCTGTGATGATTGCCGCCCATCGTTGCTGCCTTTTTGGGTTCTTCTCACCGACCCTCTACGACTGCTTTTCCCACTTTGACTTTCAAGCCGCTGCTCACGTTTTCTCTTGCTGCTTTTGTCCCTCTCTTATTGTTATTTACAGCATTTTCAACCCACCTTCTACCTTACTTATCACTTGCCGAGTTTTGTCGCAGTTTGCCGGCTACACATTTTTCCAACCATTGTTCTGCCGCTTATCATCGGACTACACTGACTATCGCTAACCCTCGTCCATTGAAGCCTGCTGTCCCTCATATTTCGCCCGCATTAAAGCCTACTGTCCATCATCTTTCGCCTGCATTGAAGCCTGCTGTCCTTCATCTTTTGCCTGCTACCCAGCACAGCAATTCTAGCCTGCTGTCCTTCATCTTGCGTCTAGATCTGCCATGCAAATCTTCCATCAACGTGCGTGCTGTCCCTCACCTAACGTCGTTACAGCTAATTCGGAACAATGCTCTTTTCAACTGCTGCTCTTGCCAAACGTTGTTATTTGACAGGTTGACTGCAACTCGCAGACGCTTGGTTAGTTTACTTCAACATTAAAAAAAAAAACAGAAAGCATAAGGCAACAACATTATTCGCGCCTCTTACATCTTTAGCTTAGGCCTATCCCTTCTGTGAAGCGCTTAGTTGCCCTCTTCACTGCAGTTCATTTGTGTGCCACCACCAACTTCTGATGCTCGTTCCCAACCTCTGTCCCTTGGTCCCGAATGTTTTGACTGTAATTTATCAGCACGACGTCATGTGCTCTGCAGTTTACTGCAGTTTCAGCAAGTGGAATGATCATGTCACCACTAAATGTGTAAGCTGCTTCAACAGGGTAGCATCCGACCTGGAAAATTGAGCTAATTCTAAGGATTCATCTAGACTGCAAAACTCCCTTGGCGTAGTCACATAACTCCCTTGGCGTAGACACATGGGTCGTGCGTGTTGTGTGCGTTTCAAGTTTCGTTCTGTTATTCCATTCCCATTTTCACCAGTCCCCATAAGGGGAACGCTTTTTTCTCCCTCCAACAAAGGTAAGTGATGCTGTTTGACAGTCCCCCCCTCCTAACATAAACACATCGGGGAAATTTAATTTGGTTAGGATAACCTGGAAATGTCAGCGATTTTCATCATGAGGTTTTAAAGCCTTCGTGCTCATGTTGATCCTTTGCTGCCTGCGGCTCTTTACTTCTTCTTTTGAAGCTTCACAATCCTCACTCATCGCCTCAGAACTTCAACAGCCGTGTCAGCTGTCCCTCGCCAAAGGTCATGAATCGCGTATGACTACAACTAGCTGGCTCAGGGTTAGTCAACATGACTTAAACATTGTGAAACCCTAAACCTCTATACTAACTCTGCCATCCTCTTTCCCATTCCAACCACTGTGATTCTTGGGGAAAGGAACTCGGCCAGCTTTTCATGCGTACATTTAAAGCATTTCAGCCTCACAGGATTTATAATGGAATGGTCGTGACAAATCTTGGAAATTAGACCTAGCCTACATTCACATCTTCTAACTTCTCTGGCTGCTTGCTCTTGTGTGGATCGTGCTACTTACACAGGCTTCTCAGCTCCTGCGGACCTATGCCCTTTTCTGCTTGCATCCCTCACCTTCAAGCTTTTCAACCTGATGCTTTCATCCTCCGATGCCAGCTGTTCTTCAACAATTTCCTTGGCATCTCTGCTAAACTTGTCCACCACTACCCACTGTCCTTCACCCTGAATAAAGACAGCTCTTCGGGACCTGAATCCCTCGACCAAGCCGAGCCAGAAGCGCCACATTCGTTGGCCTCGGCCATCACTTCCTTTTGCCATCATATGGCTTCCATTGCAACCTGTACTGATGCTCGAACCATCACCAAGGCTCCCTCGGACACTTGGCCTTCACTCTCATCCTTAGCCTTCCATTGCGTGTGGCCTTCGTTTGGACACCCTTCACCCTGCAGACTACATTCCACTTACGAAGTCTTCGCATGGAAAACCTTTCAGCAGACCTCAGACACGTCATCTTGCACAACTCTTTTTCGGGACCCTCTCTCGACACATCATGGCTCGTCAAGTTTATTCCATTGCGCGTCTCTACCTTAATCTGGGGGCACAAGAAATTAGCCCCAAGAAAACTGTCGATTCCGCCAAAAGAAAACTTCTTTTTTGCTTCAAGATCATATCAATGCTAACCCCCCCCCCCTTCTTTCCCAACAGATTGAATGAGGTTGGAAGGGGTGCCTCCTTGGGACCTGGGTGCTTTCTTGCAATCGCAACTAACACACCCGGATCCCCCTGCATCCACACTTCCGGTTAGCAAATCCTCTCCTCGATCTGGAACAAAAACAAATTTAAAAATAAAACAATCAAACGTAGTTCAAACCTATTCCAAAATTTTTCTCTCATAATCTTAAGAAATTTGCGCAACCCATCATCACCTTCGTTGAATCTGTGCTTCTCACAATGAAAATCTTTCATGAAGTAATGCAACCCCACCAACATTCTACTCGGAACAACCCCATCAGCATTCAACACAAAAGACACCCAACCAACAACGCTTTCCTGTATGTTACTAATAACATCGGCATCCAACCTCTCATTCGGAAGTGAACACACAAAAAAAAAATATGCTCACGATGTCGACTCCTCTTATCTTTCTACCACCACCTCGGTCCCTCTTCTCCACACAACTCCTCCTCTATCCAATATGACACGCCCCTAGGGCTGCTACCAACGTCGTGCTGCTTTTATGACAACACAACACTGGGTCACCTTCATCAACATGACACCTACCACCGACACTGAACCAAGACAAACAACTCACCCGCTTCCAGCAAATTGCCTGCCACAGATACTTGTCGCATCCAGGCTTATGTGATTCAACACCCCAGCAGCAGAACTTTCTATGACACCATTTGTCAAGAAAATTGTCTGCAGCTAAATTGGTTTTATGAAATGGTTACCCACATGTTATTAGTGATTCTCATTGAATAACCTTTCACTGCCTTACCCAATCGCTTGGGCTACTCACCAATGGAAAGATATCAAGACGATTAAAATGGTAAATTGGAAAGTCAATTGACAAAACGCAGAAATTTGCCCAAATTTATCTACAGTAATCTTCAGCTGTCCACGACGTATCGTCATGCGTTGCGTTAATTTTACTCGGAGTTCAACGCCTCCAAGTCCTCCATCATTCCACACTATTCATGAAGAAACTCTTGTGACATCATCTCACACCGCCAACTGTGAAAACACACCGGAACACTTTTGGCTCAACTTCAATGGAAAGCCAATTCTTCACGAACACTGTAATCCTCTTCATCCACGCCATCCTACACCACTTCACCCAACTCTGACAAGAACTCCTCACCATTGGAAGACTGTCAGTCTCACACTTCTTCTTCCCAAAAAAAAAAACTCTACCCTTCTTCCTTTAATTCTACGATAAAACTCACCCTGAACATCCTAACCGACTCGCCTCGGTGATGGAACGTTTCTTCCCATCGCAGATAGCCTTTGCGCATTGAAATCTGCCGAGTCTAGTTGCATATAGCCTTTGCGCTTGGAAATCTGCCAAAAGACTGTCTCATCGTGCACCCAGCTCACTCTCTTGGGAACCCGTCATGTGGTGCCCGCCACCAGTGAATTACGAGTTCAACTGTAAATGCAAGAAATTTACAGGTAGTGGATATTTTCCTCGCCGGTAACTAGAAAGCCCAATTTTACCTGGTGGGTAGGCTAAATTGGTTCCTATTGCCTAAGGAAAATATAAACTACCTGTAAACCCACCCAACCTCCCCTCTTGAGTCACCAACATGACATATCGAGAGGAAAAGTAGATGGCTGGCTAACGCCGTAACTCCATCATGGAGGGTGTACGCGTGCGCTAGCTGAGCTGGGCGTATCCAGAGAGTTTTGTTTTCTCCACGGTAACACAGTATCCAGGAACTGAATGCAAGAAATTTACATGTGGTGTATATTTTCCCCTAGGCAATAGAAACCAATTTTGACCTACCCACTAGGTAAATTTAAGCTTTTTTTATTTTTCGGTCCTATTTTCCCTTACATTTTGGTGAATTACTTTTTATTTGTGGTAAAGTAAAGAACACTGCTTCATAATCTGCTTACCACGAGTCTATACAATTATTTAACGACTAGAATGGTGATTTTATATTTTCGTTTCTCACTAAGGACCAGTTTTGATGTGTAACTGCTATTTTTGCCGCGTCGGATCTTTTTATTTCCCGTCAAAAAATCGGCGTGGGCGGGCCTGAGAACCAACTTTTCTTTTTTTAATGGCCTAGTAATTTTTTATAGTGTATTAACTATTATTAAATAACTAAAAACAGTTATGGTCATCGTAACTAGATAGTTTATTTTCGTTAAATTGTGTTTTTCGTTACACCATATTTGGTTATAGCGTGCTTTGACTGTATAGGATCTCTTGTGAAGGGTATATTTTAGGTTATTTTCGTTATGTCTTTTTGTATTATTTAGTTATGTTTTTACTATCATACTAAGAATATTATATTTCTTTTAGGTTCTTCCAGACCAACACCATTGCTACTTTCTGAATGGTGCATCAGACTTGCAGGGAGTTATGGTTACATCAATACCATTTACTCATCCCACACATGTGCCACAAATTCTAGTATTTTTACGGCAGCAAATGCTGTTTAATGTTCTCATAAGTAGTTGTATCAGGACCTGCAGCAAGCAAGGTAGGCATGCTTGATGTTTCGAACTTGGTTATACAAATTTGATG
>JAHWFP010136793.1:0-12770 GCA_023313725.1 Lithobius niger | reverse complement strand
CGGGAATCTCAAATTTGAAACATCAAATCGCCGATGCAGGAGGAAACCGTTCATATAATACGACAGTACACAGCTGACTACGTATCTATATCACAACACAGAACAATAATTTGGCTTCGTATTGTAATTTCAAGATTTCTAGATTGCTATGGAAACTACACTCTCCATCCCATGTTGCCAGAATAAATAGGCCTAACATCGAACCCAATAGGCCTAATTTCTCTACTGTTGTTGCTTACGAAACTAAAACGGGACTGACAATTAGGCTTAAAATTAGGATTTTAGAATTATTTAAATTCTATGTTCACAGCCAAGCTAACACCGGCTGATCAACAATTGTAATAATTCCAATTAAAAAAAAAATTGAAAATGAAAATTGAAAATTGAAAATTGAAAATTGAAAATTGAAAATTGAAAAATTAAAAGTGTGCAGTGTGGCGGTGTACGGCGGTGGTGATGATGTGGTGTGCCTCGAGGATTGTTGTAGTGCGTAGGTTAAGTGAGTGGTGTGTGTAGTTTATATATTAGTAGGGGTGTACGGCTACGGGCCAGGGCCTCAATAAATAATCGTGAAAAAAAAAATATTAGCGTTTGGCGTTACAGTACGTGCCAGAGGTGTGCGCTTCAACATTGTCGTAGAAGGCAGGGTAGAGAGCCGCGGATGTTTCGAATCTTTTGATTGTTGTGAAGTACTATCGTTACTGGTGATTGTTTAGCTTGCAATTAAATGCTTTATTGTTAATATTTTAAATCTAGGACAGATACTCTGCAATAAATATAAACAATGTAAGCATTATTGACGGTGGCACGTTCTTTGCCAGCTTAACCACGGCGGCTAACGTTGTATTTTACAACGGCGGCGACGGCGCAAAGAGGCTGCAAATAACGAAACGGATACTAAATATGGGTGCAAACGAAAGTATCTTAAAATTAATATGAAACGTAGCCTAGCTAAAATGTAAAAAACACCAGCAAAAAGCTTCAGCTTAACTGTAGCCGAATGAATATTGCCCCGAGCTTTATAAGATCCATTAGCAAACATTGCAGAGCCATTATAATGAGAGGAAATACAAATTTAAAATAAATGTTTCTTCGCTCCGCCTACAATAGGCCCAAGGCCTGTTTCCTAGTTATTGTAACCATTGGTTGTATTGTTATCCAACAGTCAATTATAACATGCGTAAGTGTTATACGCGCACCGTTTCACTAGTTACGTATACCGTAGCAATTCGCTCGCGTTTTAAAGGCACATAACTCCCTCCGGTATATTTTAACAGTTTCACTCGATACATTACCGGAAATAGTTTTATATAAACTGATTTACCTTTCATTTGCTGGTCTAAGGGTACGATGCAGATGTCAGTAGTGGCGCGTGAATGTTATTAGGCTTGTTTTAAACGGCTCGGTCCGAGCGGTCTTTAACTCCCGCCACATCGCTGGCAAGCCGCGGCCCTGGAGGAAGGATAATTAATCCTTCGCTCGTGTTTGCGACTTGGTCGTACGATGTGTCACGTTGCCGCGGCCCCGAAATGAGTTTAACTAGTGTCGTAGAGCAATGCGCGCTGCGGTCGTTTGAACTATATTTTAGCGTAGGTGACGCAGAGTAAAGCGGCCAGAACGGAGGGATTATGTGCCTTTAACAAAATAAATATTCTTGCAATTATTGAAATGTTTGCTTCAACGACATGGTAAATAAACCAACCTTGGTTGGTGGTTGGATACTGTTCAGTAAGTTTTGAATCCACCCAAAACCAAAACTGGTAGAAAACCCGCCAAGTTTCCAAAAACGGTCGGCCTTTGAAAGGTAGTGATATCATTCCAACAGGGAAAGGCCGCCAAGGTTAATCCTATTAGCCAAGTTAATCGCACATACTAATAGTTCGTAAGTTAAATGAAAACTAGAAGATTGCTACTAGCGGTAGCAATCTTCAAGTTTTCATTCCAAAGTATTATTCGGTGCGATTAACTTGGCTAATAGGATTAACCTTGGCGGCCTTTCCCTGTTGGAATGATATCACTACCTTCAAAGGCCGACCGTTTTTGGAAACTTGGCGGGTTTTCTACCAGTTTTGGTTTTGGGTGGATATCACAACTTTCATAGGACTGTGAACGTACATAAGGTTACACCGTCTGTTTAAGATGCTTCAATCCCATTTTTGCACACACTGACTAACAATCGCTAATTTCGTTCGCTTCGCTCACTCAATCAGCGCATCCCCTTCAGTTGTTTTGTTTAGCACTGCAACTTCCCCTTAATTTTTCAAGATTTCGTTCACATTTATGTAATATGAATTATGTAATATTTGAAAAGTGAAATACTATGTGATCAGTGTGTTTTATAGTACCGTATGTGATTGCTAAGGTACGTGAATACACCATGGTAACTAAACTACGGAAGTTGCAATAGAAAAGAGACTGAGAATCTTTGACTGCCAGAAATATTTGAAACACAATGCAGATCGTGAACACAGGGTTCAGTCAAGTAGGAAAAAAGTAACTTTTTTCAAAAAAGTATGTCTTCGTAATGTGCTGAGTTTGATGGTTACGCTAGACATATGCTAGTGTGACGCTACCAAGTAGACGATAGGCCAAGTACATGAGATTAATTGTGACTGAGTGAGTAATTCATTGCGTGATTAAAATTAACCTCGGGAGGGGCAACTGAAGGTGGATGCGCTGATTGAGTGAGCGAAGCGAATGACAACCACATTTGTTAACCAGTGTGCTCAAAATGTAATTGAACAAGCTTAAGCAAGTGAAATATGGGCATACAATAAACCAAACTGTGTCAATTTGGCTGATGTAACGACTAATTGGGCAATGGCAAATATGAAAATTATGAATGAAAAAATTTATAGACATAAAATACCTCCAGTCAAAAAAGGTAGAGGTGACGATTTGACAGTGGGATTTTTGCATTCACAGGCGTACGAAAGTTGTGATATCCACCCAAAACCAAAAACCAAACTTTTCAAAAAGGGTAAGCCGGGGTAGTGATATCATTCAACCAGGGAAAGACCGCCAAGATTAATCCTATCAGCTAAGTTAATCACACCGAATAATACTTTGAACGTTAAATTAAATTTTGAAGATTGCTACCGCTAGTAGCAATCTTCTAGTTTTCATTTTAACTTTCGAACTATTAGTAGGTACCATTAACTTGGCGAATAGGATTAACCTTGGTGGCCTTTCTCTGGTTGAATGATATCACTACTTTCAAGGGCCGACCCATTTTGGAAACTTGGCGGCTTCTCTTATACTAGCTTTGCTTTTTTGGTGGATTACTATATATACTGACTACTGACTCTAACTAATTCCGCTCATATAAAATAAATTAAGCGATAGATACGAATGAAATTTGGTATTCAACACTCTTTAACTCCAATACGTGCCTTTTATGGTTTGACGTATGGGGATGCATTAACTAAAAAGAATTTAATAATTTGTAATGCTATTTTTCTGTATGTTGTGGAAACGCCACCGGTGATCAAATTAAGCATTATTCTTTATTTATTTATTTATTTTATTTATTTATTTATTTATTTATTCACACATAAGCTAAGCATAAGCCATTAACGAGTAACACTGCAAACGGACTGCCGAAATAGTCGGCAACATAACATCGTCGATAAAATGGGCGCGCTACTTGTTTGTAGTAGGGCGTATGGCTTCGGGCCACTAAACTATCAATAAATGCGCAGTCCGCGCTACTTAGGGTGCACGATGTTGTTGCGTGATGTTATTTGATGTATTGTCAGAGTGTGGTAGAGAGAGCATGGTTGTGACCAAGGCTCTCCAATTTATATTTGTGTTTTAGTTTTCTTGTTTTGTAGTTTTAGTTTCTTGTTTTCTAGTTTAGTAGTGTATGTTAGTTGTATTTTTACGAGCGGATAACCCGTTGGGGTTTAGCTCCTCACTAAACCAACCAACCTCCAATTTAGACACACGCTAGTGTGTCGCCGCCAAGTAACAGTAAATGATCCGATTGTCGACATCGATTGTTAAAAGATATTGTTGATGAAAAAAGGCGGCCTCACCAGCAGACTGTGTCTTTTAACTGAAACAAGCTTATACCTGATTTCAGCATACTGGTATAAATTCTTCATGCGGTAGAAATGTTTGCAAATAGTTTGAATCAGGTGTCTGGGGTCCAGTAACGAGAAAACGTCAACATTAAAATGTGGGAACGTGTTCTTTATGGAGAAAAAGTGCCCTCAATAATGTTGATTTGTGTTACTAGTAATCATATCAAAAACCAAAACTGGTAAAAGTAGCCGACAAGTTCCGAATGGTTCCGCCCTTCAAAGGAGTGATATCAACACACCAAAACATTCGTTAAGTTAATCGCACCGCTTAATAGTTGGAATGTCAAATGAAAACTAAAACATTGCTATTTTCGGTAGCAATGTTCAAGTTTTCATTTGACGTCCAAAGTATTATTCGGTGCGATTAAGTTGGCTAATGTTTTGGTGTGTTGATTTCACTCCTTTGAAGGGCGGAACCATTCGGAACTTGGCGGCTGCTTTTACCATTTTGGTTTTTGATATGATATTAGTCCTTTTTTAAAAATTGTGTATTAAACTCAACTCTATTTACCGTCCAGATGTGTAATAAAGTGGCACGTCAACAAGAAATTGGTTTTCAACAATTTGCTACTACCTTTTGCCTATATGCCGAACCATTCTCAACTTAGTGGCCTCTTCACCAGTTTTTGGCTTTGTTTATTTTGCTTTGTTTTCAGAGTTCATTTATTTTTCATGAATTGGACGTGAATACAATTTCTTTGGCAACGTTGTTGAGATTTATCGTGCTACACTAGTGTGCGTTTCGGTACGCACGTCAGTATACACGTTGTCATTGTCCGAACTTTGGCTGTCCAATGAGAGACGAGGCCGACAATACTAACAATGGTTATAACGATATTTTCGTACTTACGCGCCATCCCACGCCATCGTCGTTACACCCCTTGGCTCCAAACCATAAAAGGTACGCAGTTCGTATCGTATACTGCAGCCATTCGTCCAATTTCATAGGTGGAAGCCTTCCCGTTATCTCGGTATCGATGAATAATCACCCTATGGAAATTAACATGGGGATGAGCGGACTAGAATTAGCTAGCTAGTTAGCTAGTAGCTAGCTAGTTACACATTTTCAACGTTATTGAGGGTCAGAATTTGCATTGAAATCAGCTTAGCTTGCATTCCTACACGAGTTAATTTTTGTCAGGTGGGTCGTTGCTCTTGATTTCAACACAATTTAAGCCTTTGTACCGCATTATTATTTTTCCCCAAGTACCTGAAATGTGCCCAACTATGCTTCAAGATATAAGACACTGACGCTATGGCGTCGCGATACAATGGTTTACAACCTCGACAATTGAATTGATGTGATGTTTGTTGTTATGATTGTTGCCTAACTTGGCGCGACACACTAGCGTGTGTCTAGACTAGCTAGTAACAGGCTCCCATGTTAATTCTCATAGGGTATAAAAATACATGTGCAATGTGAATGCAATGTGAATGTGAATGTTGCAAAATCCAAATTTCGGCAGACAGGTAAAGCGTCATATGGGGAAGTGGCTTTTTCTAAAATGGGGGTTGCAGCTATAAGCACGTGGTCCTGAAGTGGACCGTTAAGTGCAAAATTATTGTTGTAACCATTGTTTGTATTGTTATTCAACAGTAGATTATAACATGCTTAAGTGTTATACGCTTATCGTTTCAGGCAGAATACATCGTTGTTGCAAATAGGTGGTTCATTTATGCTGCAAGTTTAGTTTAGAGTATAGGCCTAAGGTTGCTTTTGTAGCAAGGGGTTTGACTTCAGGCCATGGCCCGAATTAATTTCTCATTACTGGTCCACTAAGACACAGGGTATCTTTTATTGCATAAGAACTTATTAAGTCCTTGTCATTACCATACTCTTATGCTTGTAATTAATTTATTTTGAATGGCAATGGCAAATGTGAAAATTATGAATTTGAAAATTTATAGACATAAAATACCTCCTGACAAAAAAAAAAAAGGAGAGATGACGATTAGACAGTGGGATTCTTGGTAGATTCGGTGGGATTAGCTTGGCAACTAACGTAGCAACTTGGTAGCAGCCATTTTGGCTCCGATATCACCACTTTGATTGGCTGAAACTTTGCGGGTTCTTTCACCCTTGTGGGTTTTGTTTTAACTAACTGTCATAAGCTGGTTCGTAGCTCATTTTATAGATATGGCTGTGCCTTTCTAAGAAGGATAGATATAGGAATATACTTCCGGGATGTAAGTGACTCGTTTTATTGTTTTACATCGATTTAAACATTGTTAACATAATATGCAACAATGTATACATCAGTAAACCACAATGCGTTGGATGAAGATTAAATGAACAAAAAACGGCTTCGCCGTTTAGAAAAAGGCATTAGAGCTCGTATCCCATACTCACAGCTGTAAAGGTACACGAATAAAAACGGATTAGAGTTCACTCGAACGCAACGAACTATAACTTGAACTCCAATTCCAGGGAACAAGGACTGTTTTTACATGTTAGAAAGTGAACGCAGTTTGTGTTTGAAAACTATAATGTTTGTGTGCACTTAATTTGCGTGTTATTCAGGCTTTTTTTTTTTAATATTTGTGTAGGTTTGTTGTTTTATATTTTAAGTGTGTTTCCTATGAGTGGCTATATGTGTATTTTGTGTGGATTTATAATTTGGGAAACAAGCATACACGTAACTAAGGCAGTTTTGTTGCCTGTGTTTGTGTGTGTATTTTTCATCTTTTGTAGGCGTTTTGCTGTTTACGGTGTCTGTTTCGTATTTGTTTTAGATTTTCGTTCTGTTTCACGTGGTGCGTATTTTGTGTGTTTATTTTATTTGTGTGAAGTTTGTTTGATTAGTGATGTATAGATGAATGCGTGTGCATGGAGGCTGGCAAGTCATAAGCCTTGTTCCCTGGAATTGGAGTTCAAATTATAGTTCGTTGCGTTCGAGTGAACTCTAATCCGTTTTTATCCGTTTTTCGTGTACCTAAAAGCTGTGAGTATGGGATACGAACTCTAATGTTTTTTTCCTAAATGACGAAGCCGTTTTTTTGTTCATTTAATTTGTTGGCTTTTTTTGCTTCAGTTTTGTTGTGATTGCTACAGACTGGTGTATCATGTGTACGGTATGTCCACTGTCCAGCCAATTTTGTTTGCGAAAAAACGGAACATTAAAAATGGTTATTTCTTTTCAGACTCCGCCCAAGCTTTGTCCCATGTTTGTTATTTGATGGCAACCTACTAGCGTGTGTCTAGAGTTACTTTGTTTGTCAGATCGATGGGTAGTTGATTCTGCATTGTTGCAAAAAGATGCAGCATTATGGCAAACAATCGCGGAAACAATTCAATTTGCTTCCCGAAACCCGCATTGATGAAGTAAATAAGTCATTCAGTCATGTCGGCCGTCCAATTTTGAGCCTCAAAATTATAGACTTCGCACCCTGCGGTTTAAAACTGAAAGATTTAAGCGGAAACCAAGAACATTTCATTTTGGTTCTCGATAACCTATCTGTGGCCGACATTGCTACTAACTCACCACGACAATGTTACTTTCCCCGGCCCGAGCATCGTTGCAACTTGTTCGAGTGAGCTACAATCCTCACCTATTGTTACCTCATTGTTACATGTTGCAGCATTGCATTCTGGGGCCTCTCCGCCGCCGCCGCCTGCCCAGTTCTTGAAAATTCTCGTGCGCAAACGAACTGAAGGGCTCGTTTACGCAACGACAGTTTTCTCGCTCACTAGCTTTTACTTGATCAATACTAAATCTGATGGTTGCTTCTCGCCTTTACCGGAGTATGCGGCTTTCGAGTTGCCTATGCGTATTAGCAACCATGGCAACGACGCAAACGCAAATCTTCTCCACGTGCCTCGTGACGCGGCGTACGATGCTTGCAACATTTGAGCGTCGATTTATGACAACAAGAAAACAATTTTTACTGCAGTACAAGACGACGGACTGTTTTTTGTATGCCGGCATTCGATGGTTTGTCTTCGATTCGATAGCCACGAAATGGACGCCATGTTGGATTTTGAATTTTCGCTGCGAGAAGCTATTTATTCTACCGACGTTTGATTATTGCTAGAAGCTGTACTTGGAGGGAGAACAGCACATTTTGGAAATAGTGTGAAATGACAACAATCTTATAGTAATGTTTAAAATTACTGTAGCACTTTGTTCTTTATCTGTGTTGTTATTTATAATACATACAATTTGTTATCTATTGCCGCATTAATTTAGTCGGGAAACTAATTATAAATAAATAACGGTTGACTAGCAAATAGCTTTCGGCGAGCAAGAAGGCCTTCTAGCGTAAACGCGCCCTTATAACCTATGCCGGCAGGCAGTGCTTATTAGAGTTCGTTTGCGCACGAACGAACTCTGCCGGCAGTGCTAATAAAACAGTCAAAAATTTTTGCGTATTTTTAGGAAACGTTAAGATGAAAATTATTGTAGTAAGAATTAGTTTATTTAGTGGTTTGGCGTTAGCCGCCTAGTTAAAGCTAAAATATTGCTTCCGCCCTTCTTAATCCCTAAAATATTCGTTGCCCATTGACTTGCGGTCCTGTAATTTTACTGTATGGCTAAACCTCACATCTCCCGTGTTAAAAGCAACATGCTGAATAACTCCAATGTTTGACTTTGAATCCAAATTATAAAACAAAAACAAATTCGCCTACGTTGGTAACAACAACAGTAATGGAGCACAAGCTTTCGTATAAGATTTCAGATACCACATTGCTTTGTGGTAATTAGTCCGTATGAAACCAGCTATCAAAGGACGGAGCAAAGCGAGCGAAATGATCGCTCGTTTTAATTGAGAGCAAACGTTACTAAACAGCATGGGATGCCAAAGAATTAATTTAATTAAATTAGTTTAATTTAATTAAAGAGGGCTTTAAAACTCAAAAAGGGTAAAACGGTAACGTACACGAAATCAACGACATAGAATTACGTGCACTTGGCAGTAAGTTTCCATGGTATCCTTTGTCATGTTGGAAAGGAAAGCTTTCATTTTAACATTTTACGCTGGTAGCGTAAAGATTTCTTTCTCCAACCCCCCCCCCCCCCCGCCGCAAAGGCTGGTTGCCCATAACACGCAGAAAAGAAATGTTGGAAAAAATGCTGCCAGCGACAAATGTTAAAATGTAAGCTTTTCCCCAGTGCACGTGTCACGTGATTTCGTGGCGTTGATTTCGTGTTCGGTATCGTTTTGCCCTTTCTGAATTTTCGAGCCCCGGCCCCCTTTTAGTCGTTCTGCGACGCCTTTTTCTTCTGATAGCTGGTTTTATGTGGACGAAACGCTACAGAACATTGTGGTACAGAACATTGTGGCGCAATATGGTAACAAAACCACACACATCCCATACATACTTGATTACCTTTATTGGCTTAATTTTACAGAATTTTTCAGTCGAGTGGTCTCCTTTCCGTTGATCACATTTTTAGATTGTTGCTGTTACTGGTGCAAACAAGTTCTCCAGTACTTCGTACTAATTTTAATTTAGTTAATTAAAATATTTTTTAAAAAGCAGACTCCAATTCATGGGGTGCTCACGGAGGGGGGGAGGTGGGGACAGGCACGTAAGTAGTTGCCATTTTTTGGGGGGGACCTATTTCCTCACAAAAAATAATTACGATTGACTGGCCTATTGTTTTTATTAATGTTTTCTTTTAAGGGGGGGGGGGGAACCAAGTTCCCCTTCCCCCAAACAATTTTACGACTGGCTGATGGGAGGGGGACGGGGGCTGGCCGAATGGTTGGTGGTGACCAACAGGCCATCCATTTGTGAAAAAGGAGAAGTTGGTATCATTATCCATACCATCACCACAAAAAGAACGATACAGAAGCTGGTCTGCAGCAAGCCAGCCAAGTTAAAATCCCACTCGGCTTCAATAATTTTCAAATTCCAATTTTAACCTCAATTTAAAAGTAATAAATTTAAAAGTAGACTACAGTTTTAAAATAGAGTTCGACAATTAAATAAACTTCCAACATGGCGCACTAAGTAAGTAATATAATTGCTTGCTGTTCGTCAGTGTATTATGTCTCGTATTCACATTTTCATACTCGTTCAATTTTCTTAAATCCCTCTTCCAAATTTCGAAAAAATGGTATATTTCATAACATGATTAGATGGCGTTCAAATAATCATGCTATGAAATATATATCTTTTTCTAAAATTAGAAAGGAGAGGAAGGAATTTAAAAAAAAAATGAGGGGGTGGACTCCTCATAGTCTCTGGGAGGAAGGGCACCCTGCACTAATTATTAGCTGTTGTGCTGTGTACAACGTAAGGTAGAGTTTGACGTGAAGCAAAAACTACACAACACTTTGGTATCTGAAACCTTACAGGAAAGCTTGCTTTTCTTCCATTCCTATTTTGACGTCCGTTCAGTTAATTACCTTAAACGTCAACCGACTGAGTTTTACATTTAAATAAATAGACAAGCAGACAAACATATAAGGAACTGAATAACCAATTTTCCCTCAAGTAACTTGAATCGTCTTATTTGTTTTCTTAGGAGCAAGCAATTTTTACGTGTATACTTTTTGCAGCTATTTTCTTTTCAAGGGTGGTGCAGTTATAGCGTAGAGGTAAGACCCGGTTTCAATTCCCAGCCACAGCATAAGGCTGGTAATTTTTTTTCCCGTTTAGATGGCCGCACAAGGAACCCGTTTACTTGATGTATCGTACTGAAATCTTAGCATCAGTCTTAGCTTAAATCTTATGAACTATTTTTATTTTTTTCTTACAACTACAAACCAACATGATTTTTTTTTTTCATTGGTAAGAATAGGAGAGGGGAGACCAAACTAGACCTTTAGAAGTTTCGTTATCGTCTCGGTCGTGGTGTAGTCTTGTCTCAAATCTTGAGCTTAGATGAGACCGAGAAAAAGTGTTATTTCTTGTGAAACACTAACGTATTACCGATCTAAATACCAGGGTGTGATTTTGAGGGGTGCTAACTACAATACGCTACCGCGCGTATTTGGACACGAACTTAGTCTAAAAGCCTGGTCGAAACTATGCTCCCGCAATACCAATTCGTGAGCAGTGTAGAAGTCTGTGGCTTCGAAACGAAACCTCGAACAACTAATATACCTTAGTATTCCTCTTTCCTTATTAACTTGTCTAGTGGTATGTAGGATTGTCCGAAAGCGTAGGGGGAGGGGAGGGGATGAAAAGGAGAAGGGAGGGGTGGGGTAGGCAACGGCCAAGTGGGGCGGCCGGATGAGCAAGCGAAGCGAGGAATTATTCTTATCAGGAACACGAAGCTTTTGAGCGTTGTTATAGCACCTCCCCGTCACGTGGTATGACTCGCAATTAAGAAGCACTTGGATTTATTAAAAGTTCGCTTCGCTTCAAGTATATAAGGAGAGCATCATTGTCGTGACAGTCGAGTACTTTGCACCAAGGATCGGTTGACCAAGACACAATAACCCTGCCATCATCACGCTCAGGTTTTCGGGTTTTCGTTGTCGAGGGATTTTTCAGTTGGGTAAGTAAGATGCTGTTGTCGTTACTATTAATTTAAATTTGATACCTTAAACGTCATTCTAAATGGATGCCTTTCTAAATGGATATGCCGTATATGAACTAATTTTCCTCGATACTCCACATAAAGTTTATTCGCCTCAATTCCTTGCTGTACATCTATTTTAAAATCCCTTTAAAAGATACTTTGCAGCATTTATAGGATTATAATAATTATGTATATCCCACACGAAATTAGAAGTAGGTGTGCTTAAATTATCGATAACTCCCTCATAGGATCACGTGAAGCCGGCTAAGTTAAAAACTGTGGCGCGGGGAAACAAGAACTGCATCTTACTCGACCTTGGGTCATGCATACACTCTCAATATTCCACTCCATTAGGTGTTTCGCCACCGTATTTGTTCACTGAGGCTTGTGTGAAGCAATATTTTATTGGCCTTGTGAGCGAAGTGAGTGAGTTCAAATTTACTCGACTGATTTGGTTGACATTTTGCGACAAAGGTAGCTTTGGTGAAAGAAGATGTAATCCTTCATTTTCGGAGGTATTCATATTTTCCGTT
The DNA here is from genome assembly GCA_023313725.1 of Lithobius niger. Taxonomy (NCBI): domain Eukaryota; kingdom Metazoa; phylum Arthropoda; class Chilopoda; order Lithobiomorpha; family Lithobiidae; genus Lithobius; species Lithobius niger. The sequence continues at coordinate 677 of JAHWFP010136793.1, read as the reverse complement.
GACTGGCTAAACAAAATTTAAGTTTCGGCGATAAACGAGCCTGATCTAAAAGGCTAGCGGGCTCTACCAGTACGTGAACAACACTTGCTTCGTTGTTGGTTCGTTTTAGATTGATTCGTCTTGATTCAGTGTTCACTTCGGAGTAAACTATTCATTGCACCTCTTGTAATATCTTTCGTTCGACGAAGAAATTCGTGATCCTCACAATTCAATTAATTATACACCTGTTTTTAATTCGACGTGTCATACGTCGAATTAATGTGGTTGTGGCCAAAAAACGGGGGTAGCCGATTTACGTCAGCGATATCTCCTCAAAAACCAGACACATTTGTTCAATTCTGATCCGCCGAAATTCAAGTATGTGGGTGGGTGAGTTGCAGTGCGCCAGCACACAAGGTATTATGCTGTAGTCAATTTAGTTAGGCCGGTTTTAGTTCGCTAACCTCTGAAAAGGTCTCTGAGCAAAAAATCGTCGTCAAATAGTACACAATCAGTGGCTGACGTCAGCGCTTCCTCAGCGTAAAGGTGTGCCCGCACCGCCCATCATACGAAAAATTACGGCGTGTAACTGCGCATTTCGGCAAGTCAGCTCTTCAACATTGCGGTCGGTTAGAGGCTAACGTGTACGTCGAGATGGCTCATCTCGTATGGCGCAGAACAACACAAAGTGAGTTATC
>JAHWFP010136724.1:16173-41918 GCA_023313725.1 Lithobius niger | reverse complement strand
GACTAAGATACGCCATTCTTGCTCCGCCAGACACCTGACTAGGAATGCGCTACTTTGCTGTTTTTCATTTTCATTCCATGTTTTGTTTCATGAATTTTGCAAGACGCCGAACGTGGGCACAGCTTCATTTCTTTTGTGAATTAATTTCTTTACTTTTGATTTCTTTACTTTCTTTACCTGCTTTTTTTTTTACAAGTTTCTTTGTGCATTGTACTTTCCGAAGCAATTTACAACTCGTGTAAATAAAGTGGTGGCTCAATTATTTTGAACCGTAGCAGTAATCGAGAGAATGTCCAAATTAGGCCTTATAGCTAATTGAAAAAGACATTCTCTCTCTATTTTGGCAAAAAATGCAAAGAGGTGCGAAACAAGAATAATATTGCAAACTGAGTTTCAATAGGAGGGTCGTTGTGGAAAGCAGCACCTTTTAATGTTAGTTGGTTATGGACTATACTAATAGCCATGGCATTATAGTGTCCACGGCCCATCTTGAGTTCGCCCCAGAATGAACACAAATAATCGATTGTACGTGTTTGGTCACAGAGTGCCTTGTTGATATCCAAAATAGTTACAAAAAACAATGGCGGCCGTCGGTTAAAGCCGCTCCCTCCAGGAAGACGTAGCCGATTACGAAATATGTGCAGGACTCAAGATACAACGCGCACACTATAGTGGTGACAGGTTGTTAAATTCAGCGGTTCTGCATCAGTACCTTGTCTTGTGACACGTTGTGATGATAGAAAACTTGATCTATATACACATTTCGCTTGGGCCAAACCATATGTGAGGGTCGGTAGACGGTGAAGCAGACATTGTGACAGCCAATCCAAATGAAGTATCAATGTAGTAGGGCCAGCATGTCCATTCTTTTCATGAAAGTTGAGAAAACGGGAGAGCGTATTATTCTTTGCAAAGCAGCAGTGAAAAAGGGGTTCATTCTTTGCACGGTAGGAGTGTAAAAAGGGCGACCAGCCGGTAATGTTGATGATTAGTAATAATTAGTAAGAAACTAAATATCACGACACTCATTGTTGACGAAAACTCGGGTAATCAAACTCTGGGCCCTAACAGAAACAAACAAGCCAGTATGACAACATGGCATGATAGACCCTCGTGCATTATGCCAAGATTAGTTATTTCTTGTTTTCTTAATGGGTGAATGACGTGATTTACAGTTTTTTACCACAGTGATAAATTTAATTTTTTCTTAATATAAAAAAGAACAATTAAAATCCATTGCACTTATATACAATAAAAAGAAAGCATTTTAGAGTAACAATAATTTGTTGCCCCTAGACGCCATTGTTAGAAAAATATGGCAACGTAACTGCGGTTTAAATAACTCACACATTTTTCATATTATATATTTTTGTCTCTTTTTCTTATTCAAATGTGTCTTCATTTTAGGATAAAAATTAAAAATAACGTATACAAGTTAAATCAGCCTAACACATTTTGCTAACAACGACAGCTGGCGGCAAAAAAATGGTGCTAAAATTGGTAAATCTCAACTTCTTTCATTTTGTTGTATGCAACGGATTTTTATTTTTGTATTTAAGAGTATTTTTGTATTGTTGTAATGAACTAGTGAAAATCATCTCATTTAACTTTCAAGCAGATATAACAGAACATTCAAGAACATATAATCTGTAAACTATTTAGGACAATGTTTGCCGTCAAACGTGTCAATTTACAGACACTAGACCGCTGAATGTTGCAGTAAGCCACCACTAATGCCCTGGCTGCTAGTATAGTAATTACTGAACTAACACTTCAAGGTGACGCCTTCCACACCGGCCTTCCTATTGCACTCAAGTTATACAATATTGGGGCAAACGTATGCAGATTAAAGTCATTCCTTTTTAGTTCCACGTGTCACACGTCGAATTAATGCGGTTGTGACCAAAAAACGGGTGGCGCGATTTACGTCAGCGACATCTCCTCAAAAACCAGACACATTTGCTCAATTCTGATCCGACGAAATTCAAGTATGTGGGTGGGTCACTTGCAGTGCGCAAGTACAAAAGGTATTATGCTCTACAGAATATACATAAGACGTTTGAAGTATGATAACCTCTAACGAGGTACTTAAGCGAAAAACAGTCGCCCGAAAGTATACGATCTGTGAATGACGTCAGCCAAATGTCATCGTGAAGGTGTGCGCACATACGAAAAATTGCGGCGTGTAACTGCGCATTTCGACAAGTCAGCTCTTCAAATTTCGGTCGGTTAGAGACTATGCGTAGACATCGAGATGGCGTCCTCTCTTATCGCGAAGTACAATACAAAGTAAGTCGTTACTTACCTTTGGCGGTAATCTGGAGGTACACCGAATATTTACGCTGGAATCTGGACGGTATACATTGAATGCGAGGCGTGCATAGCCTCGCTGCTTTCCGGGTCCGATATATTACAGTATTTTATTACGATTATTTGTGTTGTTGTTTCTTATTGAACGAGTGAACAAAGCGAATGATGTTCTATTTTTACAGTGGCGGACTGGCCAGGTAGGGTAGGGCGGATATCCCTCCTGGTCTCTAATTCTCCGTTTTTAAAAAAAAATCCGTAACAGGAAAACTCGCGCAAGTTTTATTGGTTCGTTATTAGTTTTACCAATAGATTTAAAATTACAAATAATAATAATAAAGATTATTATAAAATGCTAGTAAAACAAGTACTTTGTATTGAGTAACCTAACAAAAATTGGCCACATGAAATTGCAGTGTTATACTCAATGTGGAATTTGTCACAATTTTCGTGTGAATATTTTAGCTTTTGTTAATACACCTAAATGGTGTAAATAAATTTAGAGTAGTCAACCTCACGTACCTTAGCGCAATATGACTTCTCCTACTTCCTCCTGCCTTCCCCCCCCCCCCCCAAAAAAAAATTACCTGCTGAATTTACTGAAAATATGGTGTTCGAAGATTTTAAAAAATGTAAAAGTTAGATGAACAAGAACAAAGGGAACGGGAAAGTGTAAAACAACGAAGCTTTCTGTTTGTTTGTTTTTTTTGTAAGAAAACCAATATCAGCGCCCGATGAAAACTTATCTGGTCAGTGATTGCATCGTCGCACACAAGATTCTGGCTCATTTGCCGTATCGTAGTAGCAAAAGTTACGAGATAATTTTTTTTTTTAATATAATGCGAAATGTAGTAGATATTCTTCAGTACACCACGCATTCAGATTTTTTAGTAGTGTCCTGTTGGTATGTCTGCCGTTACAACTGCATACATCAATTACACATTTTTCTTTATTCTGCCATACAACACGTCGTATTACTAATGCAGTGTAGTGCATCCTTTTTCTTGTTTCGTACTTCGTTGCAAAGGTTTTGCTAAATTTACTGAAGCCTACGTAAATGTTGTACACGTTATTACGCGTTGGATATCCCAAATAGTGGCGTAATATCTTTTTAAATTAGGTCTATTTTGGATATTCTCACGGTCCTTGCTACAACTAAAGGTTTTCATTTTAAACGAAGGTGTAAAATTGAGCTACTTTATTTGTACGAGAATTACTTTGCTCCGAATAGCGTAAAGCTCAAAGAAACTTGCGAAAATAATTCTTTTAATTAAAATTACAAGACAAATAAAGCAAGGTTGCATTGGGTAACTTGCAAAATTCATGAAAAGAAACATGGAACAAAAAGAAAAAGCAAACTCTCCTGTTCCTAACCAATTATCTGTCGGAGAAAGACAATTTTTACAAACAAAAAAAAAGTTGGAAGGCCTAAGTTGAGCAAATTTTAATAGCTTTCTGTGAATTTTAAAAATACACGCACCCAACGTGTTGTACAAACAAAACTGCTATTAAACTGCAATACAGTAAAGCGAACAATGTTTGAAGGTACCGCAGCCTTACTTTTTTTCTTCTTCTAGTTTTGAAGAAAATGCTGGTTAAATGCTTTCTGAAAATTCCTAACAATATCGTGTTTTCTTGTTTCTTGTGTTAATTTTTCCGTTTGTATTTAAGAGAGTTAAAAGAGGGCCTATTATTATAATCAACAAGTGTAAATGCCCTTCGAAACAAATATAACCCAAATAAATCAGGCTCATATACTTGTTTAATGACTCGTGCTAAAATTCCGTACCTTCATATTTAAAAAAAATCGTTTGAGACCATTTTAGCTGAAAGGCCAGGCGGGAGTTCCCTTCTTTCCTTCTCTGACCAGTCCGCCACTGCACAACTTACACTCGCCTTTGTTTTTGCTTAATTTTGTGGTATTCTTCAGTCAAGTTGGTTCCTCTCCGTTCATACTAACGATACATGACGATGTAATAAGAACGTTTAAAGCAATGCAAAATAATAAAACTGGTAACTAAGAGCCTCGTCACTCCGGAACTAGACCTCTTTACCCATTTCAATCATTTTTATAAAAGGCCAGTACCTACATCTGTAGTGTCTGCGGCCTATCTTCAGTTCTCCCAGAACGAACACAGATAATAGATTGATATTATATTTTTGGTAGCAGAGTGCCTTGTTGATATCCAAGATGGTTACAAAAACAATGGCAGCCGTTGATTAAAGCCGCTCCCTCCAGGAAGACGTAGCCGCTCATAAAATATCTGCAGGACTCAAGATGCGCTGCGCACACAATATATCCATAAAACTGGTCAAACAGGCTCTTAACAGATGCGTGACAAACATTTTTTTGTTGGATTCAGGCCACTTGAGCACAGAGAAAAGGAGGAATTAAACTCCCAATCTCTTAATAGTGTGTGTTATTTCTCCATTAAGAAATTTTATTAAACAGGAATGATTTGTCTCTTTCAAAAATGTTCCTGAAAAGGACCGTATTGGTTTGGCCTTTAAAAAGACCGTTTTGATGAGCGTTAGAAGCAGGTGGGGTATGGAGGCGGGGATGGGCGGGGGGGATCGACAAACTGTAACGAATGTCTCACTTCAGTCCTTTCGTGGCGCTTTCAAGCCAAAGTTATCAAACTTTTTTCCGAAACTCATCACAGTCAAGCCTGTTCAAACACTGATCCCCCCGGTCCTTAAAACAACAGTCTATCGGCCAAGCTGTGACGTTGACGTTTACGGAAAGCAAACTGCGAATCCGGAGTGATCCGTCTCATTGTCGTCCGTGAGAAATTTGGTACAGAATCGTATTCGTATACGGCACGTGTTAATTTTCAACAGGTGCAATGTCGTCATTTCGACAAAAATCATGAACTTTTTCCCAATTTCTGAAAGCGTAAATTCGTCGCATTTTTACGTACGTGTCTTCGTGTATCGCAGCAAGGCTGTCGATTGAATAACGGTTTGATCATACCGTGTTTTCGCACCTTCAATATTATTAATGCACACAGTTCACGGTTCGATAACATAGTGATATGAACAGCCTGCATGTCAGCTTTACGTTAACTCTTCGTTGATATTTTTCCTCCTCCACAGAATGGTATGAAGTGTTATGCATAGTTCGGATTTCGTTTGCGTGGTGCAAACACCCAACACTTACTTTGAAATCGGTTCTGCAATGATAGATAGCAGCTTCGAACATGCCGCCCAGCAATCGTGTTTCTTTTGCAAATCCACGAATAGATTTCTTTGGATCATGTTGGTGCGATTGGCTGTAGACATTCATTACAGTTTGCTTCGGGGAACTCGAAAGGCACCTGCAGAAGCCATCGTTTGAGCTATTGTTGGCAACGCCGCCATCTTGGAACTACTTCCGTTTGGAAGACAAGTGGCTGTCAAGTTTGCGATCTGCTGAAAAATGCTAATCGACTATTTTTTTGTATTTCATGAAAATTATGTATTGCCAAATACCGTACCTGAATAGTTTCTGAGAGCGTTTCATCCCTAAAACGTTTTGGTTGATGCTGGGAAAACACGCACTACTTTAAGCCTACCGTCGTAATACAATTTCAACACAGGCGTAAAGAGGTTCTATCGCATCGCTAACTCTCTCTCCACTGAGTAATGTGGGTGGATTTTACCATAAAAGTGTCCACCATACCCAATCAGGGGCTTATTAACCCGTGTTTTGGCCACAAGGCTGACCTTTGAAGATGGCCACCACACCCTGACATGGGCCCCTCGCCTAAATAAGGGGGGCACTCATCCTGACATGAGGCCACTCACCTATGGAGCGCCCTTACCTTTCGCTCCTTTGTCCTGAATCCTGATATAGGGACCCCTCATCCCTTACCCTCTCGCTCCTTTGTCCTGATATAGGGACCCCTCATCCCTTAACCCTGATACGGGGCCCCTCATCCTAATATAAGGACCCCTCAACCCTGATATGGGGCCCCTCACCCTAATACGGGGCCCCTTCACCGTAATATGAGGCCCACGTGGCAGGGCCATTGGCCCAAGGTATGAATTTCTGAATGGGAAAAATGAGAAACTATAATGAGATGCAATAATGTGCAGATTTATGCGATGCTATAGAACAATTCACTTGACTGAGTGCAAAAGAAAAGTAAATTCTTTCTTAATATTACAATTGCTACAAACCAGTCGTCAGTAGTGAAAAGTATTTCGAAAAAAAAATTATTTTGAATGAAGAGAAATTCATTGTTGGGGGTTGGGCCCCAGATTTCTGTGTGGCCATAAGGCGACCGCCTCGACTGCCTCGCGGGTAATAAGCCAGTGTACCCAATGGTGGCAAACACAGTTGTAAACCGGGCGTACCACAGCTAGGGTGATATATATAGTAACCTGCGTTTAGGGCGCGTTTACGCAAGGACAATTTTCTCGCTTACTAGCTTTTAATTGGTCAATACTAAATCTGCTGGCTGCTTCTCGCCTTTGCCTGAGAATGCGGCTTTCAAGTTGTCCATACCGTAGTAACCATGGCAACAACGCGGACGCAGATTTTGTCCTCGTGCCTCGCGACACGACGTACGATGCTTGCAACATGACAGCGTCGATTTATGACAACAAGAAAACAATTTTTACTGCAGTACAAGACGACGGACAGATTCCTGAATACCGGCATTCGAAGGGTTGTCTTCGAATCGATAGCCTCGAAATGGACGCCATGTTGGATTTTGCATTCTCGCTGAGAGTAGCTATTTATACTACCGTCGTTTGATCACTACTAGAAGCTGTTTTTTTCAGCGAGAATAGCAAATTTTGGAAATAGCGTGAAATGGAAACAATGTTGCAGCAATGTTTAAAATGACTGTTGCACTTTGTTCTTTATCCGTGTTGTTACTTATAATACATTTAATTTGTTGTCTGTTACCGCAATCATTTAATAGAAACGGGAAATTAATCATAAATAAATAACGGTTGCCTAGCAAATAGCTTCCGGCGAGCGAGAAGATCTCGTTGCGTAAACGAGCCCTTATACCGGACAGAGATTCATGATTTGAGACGTTCCCGCTGCGATTCTTCCGCTTTGTACACTCAAACGGCTCAATAAAGGATCCAGCTAGGATCACCCTAGCTGTGGTTCTGTTTATTCTTCCGTTTTGAACTGTGGTTGCTGCCATTGAGATCCTTAGTCCGGCGAGTAGGGTAACACATGCACGGCTTCAATGAAACTGTAAAACGGTTTCCTAAATATTTCCCACTAGCAGGCAATATTTTAACAAATATTCCAATAGCTATTCATTTTTAGAAATTGATGTTTGTATCGATTTTAGGCTTACAGGTTTTAAGATTAACAGCCGCTTTTTGTTAATAACCAATCCACTCCAAACAACCATTGCGTAGCGGCCATTTCGGATTTGCTGCGGGCAGGAGGAGTGATTGGCCTCCCTTGAAATCTCATTCAGACGAGAGCTGGAAGTTAGGTGGTACCAAGTTTCTTCTGTTTTTAAAACTGTTGTTTTAAGCTGAAATTGTTATTTTGCTATTTTTAGGGCGTTGCAATAATTTCGTAAATAAAATAAATAAGTACATAGATTGTTGGATTGGCCTCTCGCGAATCTCACGCAGACGAGAACAGGAAGTTAGGTGGCGCCTTCTTAGCTGGCACCACAAGGTGCCGAAAGGAGTACAGTGAGCGAAGGCTTCGAATGCCTTGTATCTAAGCATAGGTGCCACCCTCTGCTGGAACGGCAAAAATTCTCAATCTGCTTGTCCGGTAACAGTTTACCGTGTATCGTCCTAGCTGTACACCTTCCGGTACCTTGTAACGCCAACGTGGTGCTAGCTAACTTCCTGTTCTCGTATGAATGAGATTCACAGGAGGCCAATCCAACAAACTATTTATTAATTTAGATTACAACAATTTCAGATTAAAACAACAATTTTAAAAGCAAATGAAACATGGCAACACTTACAACTTCCTGTTTTCCTCTGAATAAGATTCTAATGGAGGCCAAGTCCACAATCCATCACTTTGTTCTGGACAAATCCAACATGGCCGCCACGCAATGGATATTTGAAATGAATGAAATGATTCAACATTCGGCTAACAAACGAATGAATACTGTTTTAAGCTTAAAACGCTGTGTATATATTAAAATCGATTCAAACATCTATTTCTAAAAATCTTAGATTTCACCTAGGACGATAAAACCTAGGACGATACTTTTTAGTTACGTCACTGCACCAAACCCTTCTCTGAGAGTATAAGACCCTACTTCGAGAGTGTACCGGCCGTTTTAGAGCGCTCTTACATGTAACCACATATAATTTAATGAATTTACAGAAATATGTCGTAATAAAAACAAACAAAAAAATCTGTTTTAACAAACTAATCTGGATTTATAATACAATTCGGTAGCTGTTAGGCTTAGTCAGTGGCAATGTGGATCGTTCATGCCTTATCATACTTGAAATTTAAGTCGCCATTTTAGGGAAAAGGTAAACGGGTCAGTTTGTACGTTTCGCGGGTTCATCGCTTTCGAAACAATACAGAGGATTGCAACCAAACTATCGTGTTACAAATTAAAAGCGCCATTTTGAGGAAAAAGAAACACCGTTTACAGTTTGCTAAAGACTACACACGCAGAGTATTAGCGTGCAAGGGGAGTACCATGTTTTCCAAGGTAGAAAGCATGTAAATGCTTCGCTTTCTTCGTCTCAGCATCCACACTTTGCTGCGGAATTCTAAAAAATCGATGAGGGCAGTTACTAAAAGTCCAAACTCTGACGAAAAAAGTTCTTTTTTCCGAAATCAGACAGCGATGATTTAAGAGTTTTCTGCAAAGACTACAAAGTCTGGCCCGGTTGTTCGTCTTGCGCAGTCGGAATAAAAGTGCATGGTTAGCAACATTTCTGCAAGTAAAAGCTGGTCCAGCAAAAGGAATTGGCTGAACTGTACATGAGGGTTCGCAAAGTTTTTATTAGCTACCATGGAAGGACAGGCATGATGCGGGAATAATATAGATGGACATACCATTTAATAAAAAAAAATCTAGTGATATTAGACTGATATCACGCAAATGGGTGTAGGTTCATTACAAAGAAATATCACATATAGGAATCTGTCCTGATATCGCAGTTGGGTTCCCATAAAGTATAATCACTTCCATCATGACGCTTTCGTGTAATGACGTCTCGCTGTCAAGCTCTGGCATAGTAGACTTTGATTCCAGGATACAGCACTGTCAAGGACGCCCGCCAAGTTCAGTAATTGTCACACTTCATTGTAACTCCATTGTAAGAAAGGCAATTTTTAACTCCTGTATTGTTATTGGATGGCCACTAGCTTTGATACTTTATCTGAAACCAGAGTTGAGCGCGTTTTACGATGATGAGGATGAATACCTATGAGGCGAAACAGCTTGAGAATTGTTGGAAATGGTCAGTCTTTGTGCCCTGACAAGCAACAGCTGTATTTCAATCAAGTGCACAAACTGTATCAAGGGTGATAAAAGTGCGTGAAGATCGTTGATTGCAACTGACTACTGACTACTGACTACTGACTACTATATCAAGGACCACACTAGTGGTCCGCCCGCCAAGTTCAATAATTGTCATACTTCATTGTAACTTCATTGTAAGAAAGCAATTGTTTAACTCCTGCATTGTTGTTGCATGGCAGGAATGGTACTTTATCTGAAACCAGAGTTGAGCGTTTTTCACGATTGATGAGGATGAATACTTATGCAACGAAACAGCTTGAAAATTGTTGGAAATGGGCTGTCTTTGTGCCCTGACAAGCAATACTTGTATTTTAATCACGTGCATAAATTGTATTAAAGTGATAAAGTGCGTGAGGATCGTTGAATTCAGCTGACTACTGACTACTGACTCATTCAGCTCATGTAAAACAAATTATGCGACAGATACGAATGAAATTTGGCATTCAACACTCTTTTAACTCCAATACGTGCCTTTTAAGGTTTGACGTTTGGGGAAGCATTAACTAAAAAGATTGCAATCATTTGTAATGCTATTTTTCAGTAAGTTGGGAAAACGCCACCGGTGATCAAAATAAGCATTACTCGTTATTAGTGTTAACGAGTAACAATGTAAACGGACTGCCAGAAATAATCGGCAACACAACATTGTTGATAAAATGCACGCGCATGCATGTATTGTTTCGGGCCACTAAGCTCTTATTAAATTCGCAGTCCGCACTACTTATTGTTGATGGTTGAATGGAATGGAGTGGTTAACGCTCGTTAAACCCTTTAAGGAATTCAGCAAACGCTTTAATTTATATGGGGGAGGGATTGAGGCTTAATGGTTTTACAATTTATATGGTTGAAGTCCTCACTCCAGCGAAACTAAAAAAAATATCTCCGTTCGTATTCGATATTTTTCGACCAAACTTGGCCAGATAATATATAAATGGGCAGTGGCAACAATAAGACGCCACACACAAAAAAAAAAAATACAAAAGAAGTTATATCTAAAACAAAACCCACAAGGGTGAAAGAACCCGCCAAGTTTCAGCCAATCAAAGTAGTGATATCAGAGCAAAAAAGGCTGCCATCAAATTGCCAAGCTAATCCCACCGACTATTACCTCACACGTTAAATCTAAAACTTGACCATTGCTACCGATAGTAGCAATGGTCAGATTTTCAATTTAACCTTTGATCTAATACTCGGTGGGATTAGCTTGGTAACTAATGTAGTAACTTGGTGGCAGCCTTTTTGGCTCTGATATCACTACTTTGATTGGCTGAAACATGGCGGGTTCTTTCACCCTTGTGGGTTTTGTTTTAGATAATTTATCTTCTCCAGAGGTCTATTTTTATCTCAACAATGTCCAAATAAAACTTGTCTTTCTGTTCAACAGTACCACGGAATGTTTCACCATGGCAACGATTGGGTAAAACCCGATTGTATTAATGTTATGATTCTTGTTAAGTTTCCTTATTTCTAACATCATGAACCGGCTGATGTAAATCTTTTCCTTTTCCGGTCCTTTTTTATGATAATATTTTCCCCAACTTGTGCTAGCCTCAACTTCAGGTATGTAACGTCCTTAAACTTTCATTCAATATCATTCGCACTACAATTTAGCCACAAATTCAGGCAAGCTAGCTATACTGAAAATCCTGAATCGTTAAACTAACGTTAGCAAGAGAAGCTGTTGTTACCATCGTTTTTGTGTGCCAAACAACCAAGACCAACTGGGATAGAAGCTGCATTCGTCGCTCACTAAAAGGCAGGTCAGTTTAGTAATTTCCCGGTATTAGTTAGGGACAAACACGCCAGGAGTCTTCCAGTACCGTACGGCATGAGAACCGAAGGGAATTGGTATTGAACGAGGTGTACGCAGGAGAAGCCTTTAGTAGGCGCCGGATCTCGCAATTACTCGCTATGCTTCGTTATTCTTCTCTGTTTAAAGATTAGCAGGTAGCGGGTTAAAATAAAAATTCTAACAATTAAAGTACAAATGCCCTTCGGTTCTCAGGCTGTATGGTACTGGACGACTCCTGGTGTGTTGGTCACTAACAAATGCCGGAAAAGCACCAAGGTAACCATCAGTGGTAGGTCTGAGAATTACCTAGTACAAAAGCTTGCCTGGGGCCCCCCCCCCCCCATCCTCCCCTCCGGGGATTTTATCGACTCTTGGGATATCATAGTACAGAAATACGGGTGTTGGATGACAAATAAAGTATGCAAAGGCTGTTAAAAAAAATAATATTTGAACTTTAAAATCAGGGCTTTGTAACAAAGCCAGCTTTTCAGCAACCCGTTTTCTAACCTCAGGGGTGCCAACAGGGTGATACTGTGAGGAGCAACTCCTCAACTTAGAGAGAGGAATTTTATTCAAGTGGTTTCATAATTTTTTTTTCATTTGATTGTACTTTATTTATCTTATTATTGATCAATGAAGTGGAATTTTTGTAATATGACATAAAATGATGAAACCACTTGAATAAAATCCCCCCACCTTCGTATCGTAAACCAAATTCCCCATACCTAACAGCCACTTCCAACCATAGTTAAATGTAGGTCGGTCATTAAAAGTACATTCAATTTTCTCGATCCTTCTCATGAAGTACTGCACCCAAAGTTCTATTTACAGTAAAACCTCCTTAACTCAAACTCGTATTTGAAAGTATAGGGATAAGTCAAACAATTTTGTGCTAATTGGTTGGCCCAATACAAAATTAACCTCTTTATCTCAAACAAATATTGGTTAACTCAAACTCCAGATGGTAATTTTACTGCTAGACACCATGTATTTCTGCTGTGTTTACCGAGGAATTAATAGTACATTAGTAGTCCATTCACTTATTAAAAGCAATCTGCACTTAGCAAACATTGGATACAGAGATGTACTCGGTAATCCCCAGGCCAACAGCCTGTCTTGTGTTTTAATGCTTCGCCGTTAACTTAAATTCTGTTTAATTCAAACTGCAATCCCAGTCTCGCTGGAGTTTGAGTTAAAGAGATTTTACTGTGATTACCCTTAGTCAGTCCCTTGCTAAAAATCCGTTTTAAAACATATGCAGTTCTAAAAATGCAGTCGATATAACAGTTGAACAAACTATCAATAGGCATGCTAAGCCCCGAGGAGGAATAGTTGGCTTCAGTAGGCAATATTGGGCTTACAACCGATGGTGCATTACAAGACATGAACGAGGTGCATACACGGCAACTGCATTTGAAAGTGTAGGGATAAGTCAGTCTTCTGAAGATGCGCACCGAGATTTACGCCCCTCTCAGGGACGCCTCAGCGAAAATACTGTGACTACATTACTAAACACATTTCAGAAATTCATTAACCCATTTACAATTGAAAATAAAAATGAACTCGTTTGCTTGTCTTCAGGTAAACCAGCACCTTGCAATAAAACTGAGCTCTTCCACGCACCATTAAAGAAGTTGAAGTTGTTGACATTTGCATCGCCACAACATACACACAAATTTACTTCCTCTCACAAAAAGACTGTTGAACTGAAGGCTGAGCAAAATCCTTTTGGACAGATGCTAATGCTTTCTGAACAAAATGACGTGAATTTAGAAATGTTGTTTAAGTATCCTATGAGTCCAGTTCCTTGGTCACTTGCTACAGCAGACGGTAGTCCCACGAAAACTGGCAAGTCAAAGTTGATGCATGCTATTGAAGGACATTTGCGCAAATGTGATCTGCCTGTTGGAGACAAACTTGTATACGTACTTGATGGATATGCGTTATTGCATGATTTTAGAAACTTACCAGATACATTTGGAGAGAAACCTTTCTCAAGTTTACTGAATCCCAAAAGAGTTAACTTTGTAATTGACACATACAAAGAAAATTCCATAAGAACTTTAGAACATCATCGAAGACGCACAGCAAAGACTTAATAAAAGGACCAAAGACAAAGGTTCCTCGTGATTGGACATCTTTCCTGCACAATGAAGATAACAGCTCACTCGACTCACTCTTAGTGATTGATGCACTGACAAGTATGCAAAACAACTACACGGACGATCTTTGTACTTTGTTCATGACGAACAGTTTACATACATTCATGCTGAAGATGGTGAAACGACCAAATGGATGTTAGAGAAGGAATTAAGTTCAAACCAAGAAGAGGCTGCCACCAGAATAATTGTGCATTGCTTCCATATTGCAGGAAGACTACCTGATGATACGAGAATAATCCTAAGATCACTTTATACTGATCTATTCGTCTTGTTAGTTAAGTACTATGAAGAAATTGGACGCAAGGTGATATTTGAAACAGGTGTTGGCAACAAACGGCGTTGCATTGGTATGAGTGTATAGTAACAGACGAACTAGATGCAGAAATGTGCAATGCATTCGTATCACTACGTGTATTCTGTGGCTGCGATTCAGCGAGTTCATTTGTCCGGCATGGAAAAATAACTTTCTTGGATAAAATGAAGAAATTTCCAAGCTAGGTCTCTGCATTTGTCTCACTCGAAAAGGATCACATGGCGTTATGAAACAGCTGGTACAATTTGTTTGTGCTCTGTATGGAAAGCCTACGTCGTCAGACATCAACCAAGTGAGGTAAGAATTGTTCTAGCAGAAATTCCTTCTGAAGTCAGCTTCTACACATTCATCATTTACTGCAGGCATTGATCTCAGCCTTCTGTCACCATGCAGAGAATCACAATCTATGCACGTGGAAAAGGGTTAATTAACAAGCTTTACGTTGGAATAAAGCTCATATAGCTTACCCACCTGTTCCTCCTCCGATTGGGCATGGTTGGATGCTAACCGGGTATGGCGAAATAGAGTTTGAGTGGTTTAAAGGTGAAGCTTTGGCAATAGAGCCAACTACTGGTAAATCGTACAGAAGAAACAGAAGAGTCTGAATTGACAGATGATGATGTGGAGTTGAACAACATTAATGACATAATTTTTGAAGATTTTTTTTTTTAATAATTTTGACGACCCTTATGTCAGCAGAAGCAATTTTTTTTAGAGAAGAAGAAATCCGGTAAAGGGAGGTGCCAGTCCGGGGATTCGATCCGGGAAACCTCCGATCATCGTCGGGGCCGAAAGATGGTCCAGAATTAGCCAGAATACATCCCATAGCCGCTGAAGAAGCATGGTAGCCTCTCACGCTACCCTGGCCGACAGTCCTGGCAGGGACTTTGCCAAGGTCCCCTTTCCAGGGGTTCGACCAGATACGCAAACCTCCAGCAACCAGGCTGAGCTCTCTCACCGCTCAGCCACGATGACCAGATGAGAGTGAAAACGAAGAAGATCAGGGTGGCGTTCTGTCTGGAAAACCGGGAAAATTCAGGCAATTTATCAAGTCTGGGAAATTCAGGGAAAAATCAGGGAATTCGGAAAATATTTACCAAAAATCAGGGAATTTTAACTTTTTCCGGAAAAAATTTCAATTATGAAGAATAGGTAACTCGGATTGAATTTTTTACTTCTAAAACTTTCACGTTATTTCAATTAAAACTTCATTTCCTTTTTCTTGCGTTTCTGATAAAGCGAAAAACTCCTTAGACGTAGGTAATGTGAGACGTTACGTGTTGAGTGAGTTTTTAGTTTTTTTCAGATTGTGGCCTTTTCCTGCTCTTTGCCAATACAATTTTTGCAATTTTTGCAATGTAATTGCAATGCAATTTTTGATTTAGCAACGCAATGCGATATAATTATTGCTATTTGAGTGAAATGCGAAAAACATTTTTTTTTAAGCCCTGTACTGTACCTTCGTTCGACCAAAAAAAAATCAGGAAAAATGTTAGTTTTGATCTGGTAAACCTGGATATATCAAGGAATTTCTCATCATGAGCTTTTTGCCGCCACCCTGAAGACTAAAAGTAAATTGACGATCTTGGTTTGACGGTTTTCAGAAACATGACACTTTGAAACGTTGGATTTTAAATAATGTAAACACTTTTCTTTAGGCAGTTACTATAGTTTTTAGGAAAACATCGTTCGTTACCTTACTGTGAAAGTTCTCGTCACTATTAGGTTCATAATTACTGGAATTATGGAGAAAATGTCCGCTCATTTTCACAACAGGACACTTTTTAATGTCCATGCCGTTTATATAGGTGAGACGAGAAAGGGAATCCGGACGAGAATGGGGCAGCACATGGCCAATGTGAGAAACAAAAAAGAAGACAACGGCATCGCAGCTCACTGCATGGAGTCTAAGCATAATATTGGATGGGAAAAAGCTGAGACACTTGTGAAGTCAAATTCTAAAAACGACAGGCATCTGAGATGCTTAGAATCAATTGCCATTAGACTGCAGGAAATTAGTGGTGTTTCGCTAATGAATATTCAAGGGCCATCATTTCCCCGGGTCGAAAACGTCATTGGCAACGACCTGAAGCAACAGCTAGGCAGGAAGTGGAAGCTGGATGAGCTAGAGAGTATGCTGCCCACCAAATACGGGAGGCCGCGAGGAGCGTCGGTTACAAATTTGAAGCAGACGACAACGATGTAGGAACACACGGAGGCCAAAAACTTTCGTCGGAGTGCCTGAGGATGGTGGCAGCCAGCCACCGAAAATTAGCTGGACATTAAAAAGTGTCCTGTTGTGAAAATGAGCGGACATTTTCTCCATAATTCCAGTAATTATGAACCTAATAATTACTATAGTTTGTTCCACATTATGCTTTCAGAAAATTGACTGTATGACGTCACGTTTCCTGCAACAAACATGTAAATATCCCACTCGTAGACTGTAACAGTAACCGTGTAGACTCTACAAGTGTGATATTCACAAGTTTTTGCATTTATAGTGCAAGGAAACGTGGCGTCATATAGTCAGTTTTCTGAAAACATAATGTGGAACAAACTATAGGGGAAGAATAATTAGGGCTGCAACAATTGCATAGCATTACACACAATTCTATTCAGTATGAAAACAGTAACCGAGTTCCACTGATGATGAAGTTAGCATCATTAAAATGTTTTATAGGTCGATAAGATAGGTTTACTGTGATTTATTATTATTTTGCATACCGTACAAGTTGTCCCACGTCTGTATTTTCGTTTTAAAGCCTTATAACTATCAAATAGCACTGGTTTTATAAAATCTCCAATTCTGTACGGGGAGGGGTGTATCAAGTAACAATACGCCGCCATCTTGTATACACCCGCTGATGCTGCAATCTGGATGTAGACTCTATAATGACGTCAGTTGGCGCTATCCTAGATAGTAGGGTTGGGCGATATTGTGATATTTCGATATTATCGCGATAGACAACACACGCGATGGTGTTATCGGAATGCTTTTCGTGTTTCGCGATCATCGCAGCTTTGAGCTCATTTCGGCTGTTTCCCATCGTTGTTGATAATTTCGCTAAATACTGACTGATTTTGACGTTCAGATACACCACTTCAATCGTATTTTCGCCAGCTTTCCAGTGGTGCAAGTCAAAAGTCTCTAGTTGCAACAGTTCCGAAGTTATTCCTAATGAACCATCTAATCTACATTTGTAAACAACATGGCCTCCAAATCGATACGAAAAATTGCTACTCACTGCTAATTTTAAGAACAAGACTAATGTTACAACGTAAATTCCTTGTCTGCTGATTAATTAATATCAACATTCTCACACTTAACTCACACTTAACTGTGCAGAAAATGTTGGGATTGCGTACACTTTTTTTTTAGGTAATGTTTTTTTTTTTGTGTGTTTTGTTACGGCTTATCTGGCGAGTGCGGCTTGTATGGTATTTCAAATAATTAAACCATTTGAAAGTACTTCATTATTTTGAATATATACAAATAATCTTTTTTCAAAATTTTGTATTAACATGACAGTAACTAGGCTTATTATGCATGTGCATTTAGGTCTAGTCGTAGTATTACTAGGCCTAAACATGTATAGTAAGTACGGTAGATACACGGCCGTATTCACAGAACACCCTTCATCATGAACCCAAGGGTGAATCGACCAAGGGCTAAAGTTAACACTTGAGGGTCAACGCACCAAGGCCGTTCCAGAATGGCAAAAACGTCGCCCTTGATCAGTTCGTCTTCGAGGGCCAGAATCAGCGCGACGCGCGACGATACGTCGCGGGCAGTTGAAGGCCGCTGTGCACAAATTCTGGCCAAATTTCTGCCGTTTCGCTAATTTTTGACCGATTTTGGCATTCCAATACATCGTTTTAATCGTCTCGACGAGACCGTTTCATTGATGGAATTGCCAGTTCAATAGGGTAAAGCACTGGAGAGTTATTTATTAAAATATAATAAACATGTAGGTAACCATATGATAAAAACAGATTCACTGCAGACCATTTTCCCCTCGACAAATTGGTGTCGCAGACAGTGGCAGAAAGTTCTGCTTTTTGGAAGATGGGGGTGGGGGCAGCTGCCTCGTTCTGACGTCACCAACCTCGTTCGGCCGCCAGTAAATGCATACTCCAACACCACTCCCCATAGCCACTGACAAACGGCGGCCATAAAATTAATTCCAATTCCTGGAAAAAAGGACTGTTTGTACTGAATGGTTATTGTAGAAAGTGAACGCAGTTCGTGTTTGAAATGTTCAATGTGCATGTGTGTGTTCGTGTGCGTGTATATGTTTGTATGTGTGTGCTTAATTTGTGCATTATACAGTTTTTTTTTTTTAATATTTGTCTGTATTTGTTGTTTTTTTTTAAGTCTTTTTCGTGCGAGTGGCTACACCTGTATTTTGTGTGTATTTATAATTTCTGAAACAAGCAGACTCATAGTTTAGGCAGTGTTGTATTGTCTGTGCGTTTAGTGTTTTAATTCGAGTGAGCAATTAGATGTTCATTTTACTGTGTATTTTTAATCTTTCCATTTTGTAGGCGTTTTGTTGTTTATGGCCTGTGTTTTGTATGTGTTTTTCGGTTTATGTTTTCGTTCTATTACATGTGCGTGTATATGACGCAGTTATGTGATATCAGCGTTAGCAGTCGTTGAAATTCCCTTTGAACATACGGAACCGCTTCATAAAGTCGTCTTCACCATATAATGCTATAATGCAGTCTTTGTGGATGTCCGTTCCAGTCGTGTCTTCTGTTTGTCCTGACATAACAGGGTGGACGTCGGGAACAAGGTAGATCATTCCTGCTTATAACTCTGTCAAGGGTGATCACCCTTGGTTTTCGCGGTAGTTGAGGGCGAGTTGGAAGGCTAACTTGACCAAGTGCGGTTTCTGAAATCGCGGTTGGCCCTTAAACTGGCCGTTGCACAGAGTTGACCCTCAAGTGCGTTTTCTGAAAACGGCTGTTACTGTAGGAATAGAGCTGTTATGACTAATTGATCAAATTAACGACCGTATTCACAGAACACCCTTCATCATGAACTCAAGGGTTAATCGACCAAGGGTTAAAGTTAACACTTGAGTGTCAACGCACCAAGGGCGTTTCAGAATAGCAAAAACGTCGCCCTTGATCAGTTCGTCCTCGAGGGGCAGAATCAGCGCGACGTGCGACGATACGTCGCGGGCAGTTGAAGTCTGCCGTGGACAAATTTTTGCCAAATTTCTGCCGTTTCGCCAATTTTTGACCGATTTTGACATTCCAATGCATCATTTCAATCGGCTCGACAAGACCTTTCCATTGGTGGAATTGCCAGCTCAATAGGGTAAAGCACTGAAGAGTTATTTAATAAAATCTAATAAACATGTAGGAAACCGTACGATAAAAACAGATTCACTGCAAACCATTTTCCCCTCGACAAATTGGTGTCACAGACAATGGTAGAAAGTTCTGCTTTTGGGGGGATGGGGTGGGTGGTAGCTGCCTCGTTCTGACGTCACCAACCTCGTTCGGCCGCCAGTAAATGCATACTCCAACACCACTCCCCATAGCCACTGACAAACTGCGGCCATAAAATTAACTCCAATTCCTGGAAAAAAGGACTGTTTGTACTGAATGGTTATTGTAGAAAGTGAACGCAGTTTGTGTTTGAAATGTTCAATGTGCATGAGTGTGTTCGTGTGCGTGTATATGTTTGTATGTGTGTGCTTAATTTGTGTATTATTACAGTTTAAAAAAAAAAACGTTTGTCTGTATTTGTTGTTTTATATTTTAAGTCTTTTTCGTGAGTGGCTGAGTGGTGTGCATTTATAATTTCTGAAACAAGCAGACTCATAATTAAGGCAGTGTTTTATTGTCTGTGTTTGATGCTTTAGTTCGAGTGAGCAAGTAGGTGTTCATTTTACTGTGTATTTTTAATCTTTCCATTTTGTAGGCATTTTGCTGTTCATGGCATCTATTCTATGTTTATTTTCGGTTTACGTTTTCGTTCTATTACATGTGCGTGTATAATGTATATGACGCAGTTTGCTGATGTCAGCGTTAGCAGTTCGTTGAAATTCCGTTTGAACATACGGAACGGCATCATGAAGTCGTCTTCACTATATGTATAATGCTATAATGCAGTGTTTATGTACGCCCGTTCCAGTCGTGTCTTCTGATTATCCTGACATAACAGGCTGGACGTCACAAACAAGGTAGATCATTCCTGCTTATAATGCTCTCAAGGGTGATACTTGTCACCCTTGGTTTTCGCGGAAGTTGAGGGCGAGTTGGAGGGCCACCTTGACCAAGTGGGATTTCTGAAATCGCCTTTGGGCCTTAAACTGGCCCTTACACAGAGTTGACCCTCAAGTGCGCTTGCTGAATACGGCTGTAAGACAGCTTGGCCTACACGTTGAGAAATATCGCAATAATTGCAAATATCGCATATCACGGAACTGCAATAATCGTGTAGTCGAAATTACATTATCGCCCTTCCCTACAAGATAGTTGGTGGAGAGGCTGTAAACATGTTTCTGGCCCTCGTTTTATGTCTGCCTGATTGATGGCAGTTCTACGACCGTATTCACAGAACACCCTTCATCATGAACTCAAGGGTGAAGCGACCAAGGGCTAAAGTTAACACTTGATGGTCAACGCACCAAGGGTGTTTCAGAATGGCAAAAACGTCGCCCTTGATCAGTTCGTCCTTGAGGGCCAGAATTAGCGCGACGCGCGAAGATACGTCGCGGGCAGTTGAAGGCCACCGTGGACAAATTTTGGCCAAATTTCGCCAATTTTTGAGCGATTTTGACATTCCATTACATCATTTTAATCGTCTCGACGAGACCGTTTCATTGGTGGAATTGCCAGTTCAATAGGGTAAAGCACTGAAGAGTTATTTAATAAAATCTAATAAACATGTAGGTAACCGTATGATAAAAACAGATTCACTGCAGACCATTTTTCCCCCGATAATTGGTGTCACAGACAGTGGCAGAAAATTCTGCTTTTTGGGGGATGAGGTGGAGGCAGCTGCTTCGTTCTGACGTCACCAACCTCGTTCGGCCGCCAGTAAATGCATACTCCAACACCACTCCCCATAGCCACTGACAAATGGCGGCCATAAAATTAACTCCAATAACAGGAAAAAAGGACTGTTTGCACTCAATGGTTATTGTAGAAAGTGAACGCAGTTCGTGTTTGAAATGTTCAATGTGCATGTGTGTGTTCGTGTGCGTGTATTTGTTTGTATGTGTGTCCTTAATTTGTGTATTATAACAGTTTTTTTTTTATATATTTGTCTGTATTAGTTGTTTTATATTCTAAGTCTTTTTCATGTGAGTGGCTGCATCTGTATTTTGTGTGTATTTATAATTTCGGAAACAAGCAGACTCATAGTTAAGGCAGTGTTTTATTGTCTGTGCGTTTAGTGTTTTAATTCAAGTGAGTAATTAGATGTTCATTTTACTGTGTATTTTTAATCTTTCCATTTTGTAGGCGTTTTGCTGTATATGGCCTCTGTTCTATATGTGTTTTTCGGTTTATGTTTTCGTTCTATTACATTCTATTACATTTTATTGCGTGTTTATGACGCAGTTATCTGATATCAGCGTTAGCAGTTCGTTGAAATTCCCTTTGAACATACGGAACCGCATCATAAGGTCGTCTTCACCATATAATGCTATAATGCAGTCTTTATGTATACGCCCGTGCCAGTCGTGATTTCTGATTGTCCTGACATAACGGGGTGGACGTCGTGAACAAGGCAGATCATTCATGCTTATATAATGCTCTCAAGGGTGATACTTGTCACCCTTGGTTTTCGCGGAAGTTGAGAGCGTGTTGACCAAGTGGGATTTCTGAAATCGCCTTTGGGCCTTAAACTGGCCCTTACACAGAGTTGACGCTCAAGTGCGTTTTCTGAATACGGCTGTAAGTCTTCTGTACAGCCGTACCGGCTGAGAAGACTATTGCAACGACTTTGTCCGTCCGTCCGTCGCTTTTTCAACGTCACAACGGTACCAGATAGAGACGACCACTGTTTACAACGTTCGATTCAGTGTCAAAAGTTAGTTAAATAACATGGCAAATTGAAACATCGTTGTCTCCTTATAGCTAATAGACTTCTTCGACGTAACTAAATTAAATAATAACATTTCATCGTCGAATTGAAATCCTAAGGATTTGTGTTAACCCAGCCATAAAAACAAAAATATTTTAGTTTCGTTTGAAAGAGTCTTGTCGCATTGTTGCATGAATGAATAGGCTTACGATCGAACCAAATTCTCCATTAGGCCTATCTGCTACTTACGAAACTAAAACTGCCGTTAAAAAAATTAGACATAAAAAATAAAAATTAAGTCTAAAAACACGTTACCATGGTAACGTCAAGTTGCTACGAGTCGTTGCTGGCTTTCTCAAGTGCGTTTCTCCTGTCGCTTCCTTACTACCACTGATCTATATAGGCTATGTTGCGCATTACGTTGTGATACTGTAACTGTGTGCCCGGAGGCATACCGTGTTGCAAAAATGAATAGGCTTACTGTATACAATCCAAATCTCCGTTAGTTGCTACTTACGCAATTAAAGTTGTAAATTAGGCCTAAACGGTGACAATTACGCCTAAAATGTAAAATAAATTTAAAAGCTAACATTTTTAATGGGCAATTCTGATGGTTACTGCTTTTAGATTATAGGTGTTGCAATGCGTGATAGAGAAGTATGCCTAACTAGTGGTAGTGGCAGAACTGTACAGAAGACCGGATGCACTAGGTAGTCGCTGTAGTCGCTTGTTTAAAATTGATATGAAAATAATTCTGTGTTATATGTTTATATGTATTTCATATCGACCACGCAGCTGTGAAGCTAACTGGACAGCAGCAAAATAAAGAGGACAACTAAGATGACAACAGTTTAAAGATGCCATCATAAAAATTCAAGAACAACTGATGACATCCACATTTATTTCATCATCCAGATGCCTTACACAAAGATGACATCTGAAGTTATAACGATGACAAATATCACTGCCATCGTCCAGATGATGTTTCACTAGACAAAAAATTGGATAAAACTCAAGACATCCAATTTTCTTATTTGGGGGAGAGGGCATTGTAGTGTATGTTGCCCTCCCGTCACCAGTGACGTCACGCAAAAGAATTTTAGTAACGGACTCACTGCTTCAGGGAATTCATGAGCCTACGTTTAAAATCATGCTTGCATTGGCAGGGACGCAACTATTAAATTAGAACCAGCCGATAAATACTATATTTCATACAGATACTGACTGGTAAAACACTGGATACTTTACAATTCTTTATTTACTTCTTGGCTAGTTCAGTATTAGTAGCCTACACGCGCATGAACTAAAAACTTAATTTAGCTATAACCAAGAATTGGATAAGAAATAGAGTTAGCGTACGTACCATAATCCCCCCCCCCCTCACACACACGCTGTAGACAGAATAGCAGTGCAACGCTGGCCCTCTACTGCAAAGTTAAAAAAAAGCACAAATGCAAATCCATAAAACGTGATAATAATTATACCTTATATGGGAAATTTTAACCTGGAGGTTCCCAAGAACGGGCATCTATACATACACTCATATAATGGATCTGTCTCGGGCTATGTTTTCTTTCTGTCAATGGTATGAATTTCGTTTAAGAATGGGGTGTTGGAGTGTAAGGGGGATAAGCCCGAAGGTTCTTATTACGAGGGGGGGGGGGGTAACCAAAAAGACTCACTGGAGCTAATTTAAAAACCTTCCCATGTAAGCATCCTATATAAGATCTTGTAAGATCCTTTAAGTTCTTACAGGAGTCCTGCAAGATCTTGGTACAAGATCCTGTAGGATCCTGGTAGATCCTGTAGGATCTTGCACAAAGCATAATCCTGTAGGAACCTGCAGGTTCTTAGCAGGATCCTACAGAATCTTGCATAAGATTAGGTTCAGGATCCTGTAGGATCTGCTAGATCCTGTAGGATCTGCTAGATCCGCAGGATCTTGCACAAAGCAGAATCCTGTAGGAACCTGCAGGATCTTAGCAGGATCCTACAGGATCTTGTACCAAGATCTTACAGGACCTTACAGGATCTTGTAAGTTTTGCTCTTCTGTAAGAACTTAAAGAATCTTACAAAAAACTTAAAGGATCTTAAAGGATCTTACTTAGGATGCTCACATGGGTTGTGAAACAATATCGAAGCACCATGGAATAAGAATTCAACAGCTGGTCAAAATAGCTTTCGAAAATATTGCACTCGAAAGTTGACCAGACAAGCTACAAAAACAGCACTTTAAAATGAAAATGTCTTATTCGGTTAGTTTCACTCAAAATAAGAAAAAGGACAACATTGATCAAAATAATTCATGCAAGCAAATAATTCACGCGTTTTCAGGTTGGTCGGTATATAGATAACTACGCAGGCGTCATCTGGTTTCAATTTAACATTCCCACTCGCTCTAAGAATTATTTTTTTTCACATTCGCGGAAAAGATCACTTCCACAAACACGTGTGCAAGCAGATTCTGTGAACTGCTAATTTAAAATTCCTCGATAGTAAACGGTAGTCTGTTGGCGTAATCAAAATTCATTAAAAGTACATGCGGCTGCGATTAAAATTCAGTGGCCAAAATGAAGCAACCGGAAATGACGCATTCAGCGTGAAATTACGGTTTCTAAACAACAACTAAAGCTCATTCGCGAGAGCAAGATAACATATCAATAAAATTGCAGTTAAGTGTACGTAAAGCCAAAGGCTCAACAAGACTTAAAAAAATACAGATTCAGTTACGTTGCCTTTTGGACTGAGCGGGGAATCGAACCCACGCCCTTGGAAACCCGAGACCGAGATCCTACCGCTGAGCCGTACTGGCACAGCCAAAAGGAAACGTCCATAGGCAGCATTTAACACGTGCATATTACATATAAACATACATCTGCCATTCGCCTTTCCTTTTCCCTTTGACCGTGTCAGCATAGCTCAACGGTAGGTCCTCGGCCTTTGGTTTTAAAGGTCGTGGGTTCGATTCCGCGCTCAGGCAGTCTGACATATGAGTCCAAAAGGCAACTTAAATAGGTTTGCATGTGTATTTATTTAACACGTATATATGAAATGAAGCTTCATTAGTAATATCACACGAGAGTCTTCCCTCAACACGCAAAAGTAACGAAGAAAGCCCCAGGCCCGTCCAACGCCGGGGCAGCCCATCCAACAACCACAAAATCTTAGGTCAACGCTGCACCTCCAACGCCTGAGTTTTGACCGCCAATAAGAGCGAAGAGAGAGAGAGCGTTTCGTTTCCTCCCGACAGCATACAGCCAGGAGAAAATTAGCATACCTCAAATTTACAAAAAGAAATCAATTCACCACACAGAATGTTACACGAATTACAGGAATTAATGCTTAACTAAAATACTTCGGATAGAAGCGTGAGTGTCATCCTGAAAACGTAGAGACAACTATGGGAGGCTAAAGCCATCAAAACGGGAGGTGATCGAGGCTGATTCACGAACAGACATGAGAAACACACCCACTCCGTCTCGGATCGTCGGCAGAATGGAACAAAAAACCCCACACTTATATAGTTCCTTGCTGCTACTACGTTTTCCATACATCCTCCTCCCCATCCACATAGTATTGCTCTGTTTGATTTCTCCCAAGCACTTCCGTCCACTCCTCTCTCCCTCCCAACAGAGCGTCACATACGTGGTG
>JAHWFP010136724.1:0-11173 GCA_023313725.1 Lithobius niger | reverse complement strand
TAATGTTAGGATAATGAAACTTTGCATGGTATGTAGGCGAACGGGGGAGCCAACTAACCATGAATCGGTCACTGACCTTGACTCATATTTTCAAGGTCATCGTGATGCAACTTTTTAACCATGCTTCGTAGAACCCCAGTTTAAATTAGAAAATTATAGACATTGGCAAGGCATGGCCATTGCAAAAAACAGAACGAAATTCGGTACGCTAGTTTAGGAGTTACGAAAATTTTCATTTTGTTGTGCTGACCGAGTAGCTTTCCTGCCAAGCTTTTTTCAAGAAGCACGAACATGAGAGGGACAAAGGCAAGTTCCGGAGCGCGTGTTAGTTCTTCTGCCAGTGAAAAGTTGAAATTTATGCATTGTTGCCTCGATTAACAATTTTTGCGTTGGGCGGCTATCTCAGTGGCAAATCTAACATCATAATTTGCTAGCGGGTAGCAAAGCGATGATCAGCATTTGGGGATCTGGCCAAATACCTCTGCAGTATTGTTGCAATATAGGGCAGTGTTAGCGCATTGTTGGCGAACCATCGTCGAACACATTTGTACAATGACGACTCGCATTGTTTGTAACCGAGACATTGTTGTGATAGTATAACGAGCCATTCTTGGGTGGGTTCATGGCACTCATCAAGGAAAATTGGAGAAAAATGTAGTTTTCAAATTCACTTGATGCGGTAAGTACTCCAATGCCATCACCTCTGATATGGTGCACACACTTGAGAAGGCCGACTGAGGTTTCTTAGCTTTGCTCACAGTTCTCATTCGGTTCACGTTTGCTCTTCGTGTTTGTAATTTTCGTTTGCCTCTGTTCTGACAAATGCAAACCAAAAAAATATTGCTGCTGCAGATAATTGCGTTGGTGCTACAATGGTGGCAAGGAGGGGTTCAAGTTGGCGGCCAGCTTGCGTAACAGAGAAGAGACTGGTGCAACGTGGCTGGGCCCGTATTTTTTGGGGGGTGGGGGGGAGGGTGTGGAGAAGGGTTTAATAATAATAATAATAATAATAATAATAAGGATCCTGAAGAATCTCTGACTGCCAGCCTAAACACAGAAAGGGCAGCTCTTAAGGAGCCAAGGGCAAAAAGATACGATGAAAGGCATAGAGATTTAAAAGAAAAAGATTCAACACAAGCATGGCCAAAACGAGGTGGTGGAAAGGTAAAGGGGAAAAGGTCACGCCTGCCTTACCAACTTGGTTAGACCTGCCAGGGACACGAAGGTCCCCGTTAGCATCGCCTGACGATGGATGAGGAATGGGAAAGGAGGGCGGCCAATTGTCACCACACAAAAAGGTTAAAAATTTAAAAAGAAAAAGAGCTAAAAAAGTTCAAAATGTAAAGAAAAAATTTAAAATAGATAAAAACTAATCAGTAAGAACGCTTGAGAAACCGTGCCAAGGGCATGGTGTTCAAAATACGCTTAAAAGCCGCCACGGTAGTTGTAGAGCCGCCACGGTTTGCATTCCTCCTGCTGTAATCTGGTGGCAAAGAGATTGGACTGTAATGTGGTGGTGAAACGTTTTACGCGCAGTGACGCTTAATTGTAATTAATTCGCCATAGT
Organism: Lithobius niger; assembly: GCA_023313725.1. Classification (NCBI taxonomy): domain Eukaryota; kingdom Metazoa; phylum Arthropoda; class Chilopoda; order Lithobiomorpha; family Lithobiidae; genus Lithobius; species Lithobius niger. The sequence continues at coordinate 9,606 of JAHWFP010136724.1, read as the reverse complement.
TATTTCCCCGGCCGGAGTTGGAATATTTACGACCCATGATTGATGAGGGGGAGGGGGAGAGAGCGTAGGAGAGAGACGGCCAGTACGGAGAAGAGGATCTATGTGTGGGGTGACGCGGGAGTAGAAGGGACTGGCGTAACCTAACGCAGGCAGAATAAACCGAGATCGGGAGAGGGCAGAGAGAGAGGTGAGGGGGGGGGGGGGGCGCAGGTTGCCGATAGGGTTAAAAAAGGATTTTGTAGGATACGTGACTTAGTAGGGGAAGATAAGAGTTTAAGTCGTGCTGCTTAGTTATTAAGGCCAGTAGTTTTTGTTCTTTTGTGACCACACACAAAGTTCGGGTTATCCACTAGTCTTAAATAAGACGTCATGCACAAAGGGCAGGTTTTATTTTTACACAATACGGATCGCTCAAACCAAAGCGACTGGGATAAACTGAGAATGGGGTGGGGGCAGTGGACCGGAAATGTCCGTGCTGACAGAGAAGCAGTTAACCCAGCTCTTGGCATTATAATACTATAATGGCTAAAGAAATTGGGAGGGAGGAGGCAATGGGATCTGTTGCCATTAATCATATGATGGCTAACCTAAAAGGTAATTTTTTGTTGTTGTTTGGGATGGAGACCGACTCAATTTTTGCCACATTTTGCAAAATGCGGAAGGGCAGTGTTTAATTCAACTACCCATCCAAATTCAATTACATGTAGCAAAGAGAAGAAGGGAAGAGGAGGAACGAGTAGGCGGATGGAATGGGTAGGAGAGGATGGGAGAAAAAGGGGAATGGAGAGGGGCAGAGCGGATTGGAGGAAAGGGGGAGTAAAACAGGAAGAAAAATTACCCGTCACAGTGATCAGGTAAAATTAACCATCAAACCAAATACCAGATGAACACCGTGAAACTGACGCGATATTCGAGCGTTTGGGAAAAATTGGTACTACATTTTTTCCTTGAAAATCAAGCTCCAGAATGCGCACATGACGTTTTTGGGTGTTGTGTAATGTTGACTGCCTTCCTTGAGATGTTGCTGTTGTTTATTTTCCTTTTAATGGAAGGATGATTTTTTCCGTCGTTGTTTTTTATGGGCGGCGCCCCCCGCCCCCCTCGCGGGGGGGGGGGTGGGGTCAACCACACACCGCATAGGCTGTGCCGATTGAACGCTTGTGACAAAAATATAGTACCTTTTCCAACCGGGCTGGAGCCGCGTTGAATAGAGCTGTAACAGGATGATGTTGAAAGCTCGTGTGTCTGATAAATGGCTAAAATAACACGTTGCGTACGTGAAGGAAGATTGATATTTGGATTTAAGATGTGCACCGTTCGTTGGTGGCAGTCTCGTTGAGAAACAACCAGAAAGAAATATAAAAGTGTTGTCCAATGTTTAGAATGTAATGACTCCATCTGTAAAACGCAGAGCCCGTGGCAAAATACGTCTTTTTTTTTGTGTACTTTAATAAATGAATAATGCTATCAAGGCAAGTAATTAACGAATATCCGACTCACTCATAACAGTCACAGGATGCGCTGATTGAGCGAGTGATGCGAAGAAATCGGCGTTTGTCTAGTCTTGAGAAAAGCTGAAGTCATAAGTGTTCGCTGCGCATAAACAGACCAAAAGGTTTTCAGAAAAAGTTAATTTGAAGCCGCAGAGACATACAAATGGTAGATTTAACCACACCACTGATTTAAACAGTGCGTCCAACACCAAGTTTACTTGTACGCAATGTTTTGACACTAGGGCCTTTTCTATAGTTTTTCTTACTTAATTAGCCTACGTGTTCTTGTTTGATATTTAACATGTTTTTAATAATTTTATGGCTGATCCAGATACTTAAACAAATTCTGTTTTCGCGAAGTAGTGTGTATATCTCTTCTTTTGTCATGATTCTTGCTCGGACTTTGAAGTTACTTTCACTCTCCACTGAAGTACGACCACACCTACACTTCACACCCTGGGTTATCTTGATACGTTGCACTTCACAGTACTCTAACGGACAGGTCCTTGAAGGATTTTCGCAGCTGTTCAGCTGGTTTCCAAGGCAATTCTCACGCTCAAGGATAGATCCAAAACTGATTCTACTGTTGGCTGCGTAGGTAAATTGTCCATAGCCATTATTTCCTTAATCTAGTTGCATTACAAGTTTTTCTGTGTAATTGATTTTTCGTACGTTTTCTGGCAATACAAAATGTGTATAACATTTTTCGTTCATTTCATGCCATTTGTTTTTTTTAAGCAGATGATAGGAAAACGTTAGCGTATACGCACTTGAAAATCGCTACGAAGAACAAGCTTTCATTTGAGCGAGAAAGTTCCATAATAAACGGCAATTAGCTACAAATATTAGCATTAAACATTGTTTAATAAACAACGAATACAAGGGAGCCAACATTGTGCATAGCTGAGAGTGGCACCCAGGATCGCACGTGAAATTTTCCTCAAATTGCTGCTCACTTAACATTCTTAGCTGCTCACCATTTTGTTTCCATTGTATTTCATCGTTTAATGCCTTAATAAATTCCTACCAATCTTTGCTGAATAGGCCTTTTGGTGATATAACTTCAGGAATATAAATTAGTTGCTTGTGTTATTGTAGGCTGCTTAATTAAGTGCCCCTGCCGTCTAAAAAAAATATTAAATTAAACGTTTGATGTATAAACATAGTCCTAATTAGACAACTGGCTGCGGCAACCGTGAAAGACGCATTCATTGTGTTAGAAAGGTGTAGCCTATAATTGTACCAAGAGGAAGGTGTGGGTACCATTGTACATTTTTCTTACCTTCTAAGCTTAAGAAGTTATTGAGTTTGTTTTCCCCACAGATTATCTGTTCTGAAAAGATTAGTTGTGAATGAACTGGTTGTCGCATATCGATAAACTTTATATGCAGCGTTCCTTCCAGCGTTTTTTTTTTTTTTTTTTTTTTTTTTTAGTTTTTGTTGCGTTTACCAATGCAACCCGAGAAAACTTGTTTTGTACTGTGTCTCGCACGGTTGTAGAAGCAGTCGCAACTACTTTTTTAACCTGTTTTCGTCTGTGCCACCAAAAATGTACTGCAGCATGACGTACATCTTTGTTATCGGCTTAACCTTAAGAAAACAGAGGTATACATTACCTCGAGGTGTTTGGCAAAGCCGCACATCCGCAGGTCCTTTACTAGACTTTAAGACTATGTTTGTCTGTTATCTGTCTGCCTTTAATTGGGTGAATATTTTAAGGGAACCAGTCACATAGGTAGTAAATTATACACTTTCGACTTTCGAAATACGCATTGAGATGGTCATTTCAAATCGGGTACCGTTTAGAAAATATTTTTCATCCGTCCTAGTACATTAGTATCAGCACTGGTATTGAAAAAAATGAAAAAAAAAAATCATGAATTCTTGATAGCTGGGGTATGGAAAATTTGCCATTTGTCATCACTATCACCACAAAAATTTCATCACGCTGGGATCATTTCTTGTGATACCGTAAGAGCCTTCAAGTCAAATACGGCAGTGGGTGGAACGGCAAAATAGTGAACAAATTATGAATTTTCTCATTTGATACTCTCAGAAAAGAGGTGAACGTGCCGTAATTAGAAGTACCTGTATTTTTCTTCAAAACTGTGGGAATAATTAAGCATCGAAAATGGGCCAAAATGGCGTTTCAGGCTAATTTGGCCCATAACTATACTCAAATTACTGCGCCGAAAAAAAATAATTATTGTAACCTTTCATGGTCTCTAAAGGATTCAAGTGAGATAGGAGTGTGCTTTTACGATATGGGGATGGACAGACCAGGTAGCACATGACATATTTGTATTTTGCTATGGTACCTCAAATCTGCGTTTGGTTACGTGTCTTATGCTACCTCCACCTGCTCTCCTCCTGCAATGAGCGTTTCACTACATCCGGCCTGCTCTCCTCCTGGGCAGTGGTGCGCCTCTTGCTACCTCCCCGCCTCCTAGAAACTAGGGAAAGGGAAGTGACGTCAAGGTTTACTTTCCTGACCACAAGTCACATGACCTCGTGACGTCAAGGTTTACTTTACTGACCGGAAGTACGTGACCTTGTGACATCAAGGTTTACTCTAGTTACCGGAAGTGACGTCAAGGTTTACTTTGCTAACTGGAAGAATTTAGTGACGTTTCTGTTAAGTTTTGCGTATTGGCCTGTATAGTTGGGCTTGGACTTGAAATATCGAAACGGGTTTATTCGAGTTTAGCGAGTGTTTGCTAAGTATTGAACATTTTTTCACTAACTTCCTATTTAGGTTAGGCACCACTTAAAATAAATTTACGATAAGGTTTTACTCGAATTTAGCGTGATTGTGAGTATCGTGATTTAGTTTTCCCCTGTTTCCCTTGAGATGATCTTAAAATTAAATTTAAAACCAGTCATATTTGCCTTTATCACCATTCCGCCCACTGCCATACAATTTTAAACTTGAAGGCCCTTGAGGCACCTCAAGAGAATTTTTTGTGTGTGTTAATGATGCCAAAAGGCAATTTTTCTACACCCAGGCTATCAAGAATTCTTAAAGGTTGTTTTTTTTAATTGCACCCTACTGGTCAACCACACAAATATTCATGCTTTTATCACAAAAGAAACAATTGTCCCATAAACCTAAAATGAAAGCTGCTGTTTATTGACTTGCACATGTTTTGTTCTCATTTGTTTGCTTGATAAAGTGACGAGTTTCAAAACTTTTCACGTGTGTGTTTAGTGCTGAATTTGTGAACCGTACACCAACTTATTATGCAAAATGCATCTGGAACGAAGAAGACAGTGCCGAAGAATACAAGAAAGACAAATTAGGTTTAATGTTGTAACGGTACGTACTTGCTTAGGTATAACCAAACTGAATTGTGTAAATTAAATGAATTGAAGCACTTTACATCAGTTGGAATAGGTAAGAATAATTAGATTCCGAAGTGCTTTATAAATAATTTGAGCTAACTATCAGACGCAATAACGTAGCGTGTTTTGAAATCGCCGTGAACTGAATTAAAGCGGTCACGTTCTTCCTATTTCATGTTGTTGGTCAAGATCAGACTGGATTTAACTTTCAAGTGTAACACTGATTGTAGTAGACAAGGTAAACAAAGACCCATCATCATCATCAACGTGATATATATCAAAAGCATACCGAGCCGAACTTTTGTAAATTTTGTGACCGCATCTCCTCCGTAAATATTTGGAGTGAAATGGTGTGGATGGTGTCTACGCATAGCTATCGTGGTGTGGTTTTGTTCCTTAAGGCCGAATTTTGATTGGACGTGCCATTCCGGAGTTACGGGGCTCTGAATGACTGATTTACATTATTAGACAACAATGTAAAGCTACAAACGCCAGGATGAAAGGTACTGTCATAAGTATTTTATTATGCGTTTCAAAATTGCGGTCTTTCATCAAGTCACCGTACCTGATGGTTATAGCGTTAGCCTGCTAATCAAAAGGTTGCGAGTTCGAGGCCCGTCCATTTAACTCTTATTAGTTTAAGACAGGTAGAAGGTAAAGCTGACAGTAGGCAGGTATAAATTGACTGTTAATGATATATATCACGTTCGTATGTGCTCTATGTTTGCAGAAATACATCGTATACGCTCTAAGGTTACAGAAATATTGAATTTACGTTTTCATACATATAAGGTTTTTATTTGGCAGAAAGAAAGAAGCCAGGTCCACATGCGACCACCATAAGTGTTCGTATCCGTGATAAAAAAAAAATCGTTTTGTGTGTGTGTGTAAAGGCTGGATCTAGGGGTGTGGGCAGAGACGGCGTCAGGACTAAATTTTGGGGGCCAACAAACGGCACATCTGGAAACACAGTGGGCCATGGACTTTTTTCAAGGCTGGCGTATTAGGCATTTTTATTCCGTTTCATTCAACCTCAACGTAACATAAGCATCAATGCAGTCCATTTTTTCCCTTAAAATACGCCGCATAAACACACAAAACAAATTAAGCTGTACACATATATTTCAAAGTTGCTACAAACAAAAATAATAATAATAAAATTTAAAAAAAATTATAAAAAAAAGCTCAGTTTAGTCATTTGATTTCAAGTTTACCTGCAATTTTTTATTATTATTTTATACTTTCTGGTGGTGACCTGAGTGTTGGGGGAGGGGGGTCCGGAGGGTGGGGGGAGGGGCTGAAATAGCTCCGTCACTTGGTGTGAAGAGGTTTTCACAGCAAATATCAGCAACTTTCCCAATCAAAACCTGATGTTTTTCTGTATGCCAAACAAGAACTCTTGGTTGGTGACGGTGGCCGTCTGTGGGATAATACGTTAATTAGACTGTACTGTCCTGGGATGCCTGGGACTGAACAACGTCCTGGCCATGTAACACCCTAGGATTTCGTGGCAATCTATCTGCGTTCACAAATTGTGAATTAAGATTATGAATTATGGATTAAGGGAAGTTTTCATTTTTGTTAGTCACTAGTCAGTATGCGTAAAATCATGATTAAAGAAACTTACATTGATAAAGCATGGACATACACTTGACCACACGTTTATTACACCCGTCCAGAGTTGTTTACAGTGCCATTTCGGACATATTTTTTAATCTTCAATTTTAACACGGTAAACACGAGAAGGCAAGAAGGCAAGGGATGCCAAACTGGAAATAAGCAGTCGTTCGCAGTGCATGAGATAAATTCCGTGTCATCACGCTGTCACTGCAGGAAAAAAGGAAGACGGGTTTACAGTGGTAAGCGAGATACGCTGATTGAGCGAGCGAAGGGAACGAAAACACCGTTTGTTAGCCAGTATGTGCAAAATTCTGATTAATATACGAAATAAATTAAATAAATGAAAATAAATTTAAATAAACGAAATTAGGTGCAAATGTTATGTAATCAACGAAAAAACATAATTGACCCAAAATATGAAGAGCTAGGGATGATACGTTAGCAGAAATAATGACAAACAAAACCAACGCGCCATCGTGAGTCCCGAAATTGAAAGAATACTGTCTTTGGACTGATTCCAATCACTAGACCACTATGCCAACTCGACTCTATCGAGGTCGATGCTAGCTTGCCATGTTAATTAAAATCAGCTGCAAGTATTAGTAATCAACTAGCATTAGTAACTATAGCATTAGCATAACGGTCCCAATCCAAAGACCCGGATACAATTTCCGGACTCACAATGGCCCCTGAATTTTCTGGCCAATACCACTTGTCATACCTAGCTATTCACATTGTTGGGTACATTGTGTTTATTCGTCGATTCATCTGTGGTAATTGTGATTTCTCTAGGTTGAATATTTTCTGCGACATTTTTGCTTATGCAGCTGAAGGTTGTAGTTTATGGGCGTGGCGTGGCCTGCTCTTGCGATCATTACTACTAAAAGTACAAACATAAATATGCATGCCACACCTGTATCAGATAATCTAAAACTGTTTACCAAGAATAACGGTATAGCAGCGGCAACAAGAGTTAATTGTGACGTCAGCGAGTACGGTGAATTTGGCTTCGTTTGTGTACACGCCAGTCTTACTGAGGATTTTGGAGCTTAAAACAACACTATTTATTGTAGAGCCCAGAGGCAACACCAAGGGGGTGAGGAGGGGCAACGGTAGGTGATACAGGGGTGGGTGATGCGCCACAGGAAATAGTTTCGTGATGACAACAACCGTCTTCATCCACCAGCCCTCCATCCACCCCTCTAGAAAAGTAGATCGTGAATCCAAATGGATACATCACCTAAGACCTCAAGTCTATACCACGCGCCATGGCTGTTTGCTGTGACGTGCATATCACGTGACTGGGCTAGTCCAATCAGACGGCCAAACAGCCGTTGTTCTCGTTCGTCATTGGCTAACTCATGGTGACGTCACGGCAAACAGCCATTGCGCATGGTTTAAGGCATTTCGTACATAATTTTACTACAAGCTTCAAAATCTAACATATGAATTTGCTAGGGGAGAAACTGAGCATAATCAGATGAAGCATAACAATAAAAAATCACAACAATGGCAACAAACAGGCAATATGTATCATATTAAAAACAAAAACTGTTAAAAAGAACCGCCAAGTTCCAAATGGTTCGGCCCTTCAAAAGAGTGATATCAACACACCAAAACATTCGCCAAGTTAATCGTATCGACTAATAGTTCGAAGGTCAATTAACAACTAGAACATTACTACTTTTCGGTAGCAATGTTTAAGTTTTCATTTAAAGTATTAGTCGGTGCGATTTACTTGACGAATGTTTTGGTGTGTTGATATCACTCCTTTGAAGGGACGTACCATTCGGAACTTGGCAGTCCTTTTTATCAGTTTTGGTTTTTGATATGATATCACTTCTTTTTTAAAATTGTGCATTAGACTCAACTTAACTAGCCAGCACGTCACAAGTGCTTGAGTGGCCATTTATCTAATATTTTTTTTCATATCACTACGTTGAGCGGCCGAACCATTCTCAACTTAGTCGCCTCTTTAATAGTTTCTGCTTTTGTTTTAATTTGTTTTAAATTTTTTTATTTAGTTCCCATCACTCGTTTGTGAGGTCAAACAATTCTCAACTTGGTGGCCTCTTTCCCAGTTTTTGGCTTTATTTTGACATCTTGTTTGTTTTTCGTGAATTGGACGTAGACACAATTTCTTTGTCAACGTTGTTTAGATTTGTGACGACACACTAACGTGTGTCTAGCTACACACGTCAGTATACATTTTGTCTTTATCCGAACTTTGGCCATCCAATGAGCGACGATGCCGACAATACTAACAATAGTTAAAGCAATACTTTCGCACTTTTACGAGCACTCCCACGCCATTTCCGTTACACCCCCAGCTGTAAACCAGAAAAGGTAAGCAGTTCGTATCGTACTGCAGCCTTTCCTCCAATTTCATAGCTGGAAACTTTCCCGGTATCTCGGTATCGGTCAATAATCACCCTGAAGAAATTTGTCGTGTGCCGACCCACGAGGGGTATTACACCGGAGACCGCTCCGGGAGGTGAACTCCCGAGGCGAGGGGAAGCCTGTCAAGCGAAGCCAAAGCCTCTCACAAAGCAGAGAAGCGCAACAACAAAACGGCATGAAACATGAAAAATAAAAAAAAATAAAAGATTAAAAGCGTCAATCATCGACAACGAACACAGGGTGGGTAGCAATGGGGACAAAGTTTCATACACTTCCGGCGGGCAAAGGGACACAGGCAAACAATGCACCTGCCCACTGGTGGACAGGAGATTGCACCCAAAGATCTGGGGTGATTGCCCATGCAGGGGAAAATCCCCCGCATGGGGACCAACCCTCACAACGCTAGGACACATGCAGGCCCCCTACTGGGTTCCTGCTGCATGCACTAACCAGTCCCCCCCCGCCTAGTGGGGTGCCGGCGTTCACAAAAGCAACAAGTGGCGACAAAAACCACACAACGCAGAGCAAGGAAGGACAAAGGAACAAAGGCATCAAATATTGACAACGATCACAGGGCGGGGAGCACAGAAGTCGTGATCTCTGACACACTTCTTGCAGAACGTCTTGAACTCCGGGAAAAACTCGTCCACACAGGTGTACAGCAAGTCGAGACCAAAGCCAGCCGGTACAGTATCACGAAGAAGAGCAGCTCTCGCCGCCTCCCGCCAATCCAAAGGGCAGTCCTTGAGAA
>JAHWFP010136721.1:0-32072 GCA_023313725.1 Lithobius niger | reverse complement strand
ATCTCAGGGAAAACGAAAATGGAGCCAAAGTCTCAGGGAAATTTCAGGGAAAACTTGAATTTTTTGAAAATCAGGGGAAAGACAGGGAAATTTAAATAAATGCCTTCGTGTCAGACCTGTAAGTTCCATTTACTTAGCAGATCAGAAACAAAATCCTCGGCTAGTAGCAAGTAATTTAATTTGTGCTGTAATACTTTCAAGTATTTTCGATATACATTGAATAAACCAAATCTTAGGCTAGTGCCAATATCTGTGATGAAAATGCGTTTAGTTCCATCAGGACTAGTCTCTAGACAGCTATTTTCTGGGATATTGGGATTATTTTCGTTCAACACCTGGAGATTGTTATTGGATGCACCTGGAAAACCTGGAAATGTCAGGGAAATTGAGAATTAAAAAATTGTCTGAACCCTGTAAAAGTGTTAAAACTAGTCATTTACACATTTATGAGTATTCCTTCAAGCCCTATTAATTTCCAGTATATTTCAATTTGGAAGAGTGCTTATATTCTTAGTTTGTGTGTCTTCAGGGCAACGCTACAGCAGGGCTAGAACAAGAACTCTTTTTAGGGAGTGCATCTGGCATTGTATGCCACCCTCATCTTCCTATTATTTATTACTAGTATTGAATCAAAAAAAATAATTTTTTGGTAATTTTTTTTATATTTAACAGCTATTGAACCTTTTCAAGATTATATGCCCCCCCTCCCTCCAACCCCCCACCCCTCCAAAAAAAAAAACACACTAAATTTACGATTACTCCTTCAGAAATTACACTTAAAATATACTGAAGGATATAGTTCATGCTATGAAATATAGTTTATGCTATGGCAGTTTTAGGTGCATAAAATAATTCCTAAAGTCTGCTAACATCCGAAAACTGAATGAAAACTACAGGAACATTCAGGAAAAATACGTTTTGAGAGGTGGATAACTAAGTAATGGCCAAACGTGGATCAGTTGTTTTTGTTTCGATTTTTACCCCGCGACTAGTTGTATCCCTTGCAACCCTAGTCCACCCAGTCATGAGGCAGAAGGGAGTATCTGCAAGAATAGGAGTAGAGGCGAACCGTATGGTGGCAGATTTCTTCCACACACAGCAACATAAGAATTCTCGCACCTCCAACAGGCCAATGCGACTTTGCCAACGTAAGGAATAATTATCTGCTTACGTCGTGATTTCTACTTTAATTCGGATCTGCTTTGGCACACGTGAGGATAGAAACTTGGGTGTGATGAAAGTTGTTGGGGTAACTATGCCGAAAACATCCTTTTGCCACTAGCAACTAATTTCAGCTAAATTAACACTCCTTTTGTCGTTCCGGTTCAGAAAATCACAAAGAAAACATGGGCAAATGCTAATTTATTTTTAAAAATAATTATTTAAACACGTTAAACCGCTACTCACAGCTATTGACACCTCCGCCATTCTACGCGATGTGGTAGGACAACAAGAACACCTAATTTCGACCACAACACCAGCAAACAGAAATTATCTCGTCCTAAGCAGACGGTGTATATCGATATTGTGGCTGGAAGCACCGTCGGCAGGGGCACGCTTCACGCGCGCTATTATGTACATCGAGAATTAGTGTAATCAGAAAAAGTATGACGCAAGCATTTGTGAAACAAGAAAATGACATAAGTTGTTCCTTTTTTCACGAATGCTTGCGTCATACTATTTCAGATTACACAAATTCTCGATGTACATAATAGTGCGCGCGAAGCTCGCCCCTGCGGATGGTGTTTCATACTGTTAACTATTGGTGTAAAAGTAAAATAAAAATGTAAAAATTTCGTCTGCTTCAGCTATTGAGTTGCGTCGCAAATGAAGGTAATTTCCGTTTGTTGATGTTGTGGTCGAAATCAGGTTTTCTTGTTGTCCTATCACAACACGTAGAATGGCGGAGGTGTCAATAGCTGTGAGTAGCGGTTTAACGTGTTTAAGTAATTATTTTTTAAAATAAATAAGCATTTTCCCACGTTTTCTTTGTGATTTTCCGAACCGGATCGACAAAAGGAGTGTTAATTTAGCCGAAATTAGTTGCTAGCGGCAAAAGGATGTTTTCTGCATAATTACTGTTGTTGGGGTGTGAGGAGCATAGATTTGCATGGAGGAGGAATATTTGGTGGAAACGCCCATGCCCGACTGAGGAGGGGTGGGGTAGGGGTTGGGGGTGGGGTGAGGTACGGCTTTGTCCAGCGATCTATGAACCAGAGGTAATCCTTTCCTTTGTTTAAGTTTCTGCATATAAAAAGAAAATGGTATGTGGTGTCGACTAGTGCACCTGGTTCCTGGTCACTATGGGTCTCCTAGCTAATGTAATATTGGTATGCACACCCACAAGGGGGTTGTGCACATCTGTTCACAATAATGCATTGTGTAAGGATACAGTAAGGTGCTGTCTCTTGACCATCTGTTCAACCACACACTTGTGTTCGTGTCTCTTATTGAGTAAGCTGGCTTAGGCCAGGCTCTTGAATGTGTGCCAGCCCAATACATTACAATGGCGACAAGTTGATGGGCTTTTACGTATCTAAGCTTAAATAATTAATCCTTAAATTGAAAATTATTAAACCTTATTTCCCTGGTAAATCTGTCGGCGAATGGGAAACCCGGAAAAGTTTTATTCAGTTTACATTTATCTTTGAATTGGCCCTTAATGGACATACGCTGAATAGTGTTAGAATTTAGTGGGTGTGGCAGGCTCGGTTGGAAGTTCACCCATTCAGACAAACCGCACAGTGTGTTTTCAAAGGAGACAGTTAGTGAGAAATTGGACTTGACGAAACAATTTTGTAACGCCGTCGCATTTACAGCACAGGTATTTAGACAAAACTTTAGCTTTAAATTTAGAACTTACATACTTAAGTAGTATTGAAGATTTAAGTGATGACAATTCAACAGTCATTATGCCCCTAACATTATCGCATAAAAAACTCGATGAGTTTGATGCTGCTATTGAAATTTGGAAAGTCTGTTGGGGGGGGGGTTTGAAATAAACTTTGCTGCATATGACGTTCCTGCAGATAAGCACGTAGCTGTTTTGTTTACTAGTGTTGAGGCAAAAAATGCACGGCTGGCTCTTGAATTTATGTTTTCCTGATCCAACATTACGGAAAACTTTGGCTGAGCTTAACACCTAGCTTTCAGCCAATCTGTGGCAGCCTATCCGTGTGGCATTTCAATAGCAATAGCAAGATGCAGGTGAATTGATAGCTAGTTACATTACTGAGGTAAAGCGTTAAATTTAAACTGAAGTTATGGCTCAACAGACTGGACAAAGTTGGACATAATCTAAGAGACCATTTCATGACAGGGATCCGGAACACCAAAATTTCGAAGGCTCTTTTAGCAAAGGATCCTAAGACTTTGATCTTCGAAGACTCTTGCACGTTTGCACTTGCTCAATAACAAGCAGAAAAGAACGCCACACTCACCCTCACCTGCATGCTCTTGTTGAAATTTGTTTGAAGAAACTTGTGTAATAATAATTTTTAATAGTTTTTTAAATAATTAAAATATTTAAATTATTTTAAAATTAGATTTAAATTAAATTTCAGGTGCACTCACTATTCTAACAAACTCTTATACATCTTAGGGTCTCTTGGCTAATAAAATATTGATGTGAACATCCATGCATACATCTGTTCACGATAAAGTAGTTTAGAAGGAGATACCACCTGATGTATAGGTCCGCGGCCTATCTTGAGTGCTCTGCAGAACGAACACAGATAATCGATTGTACGTTTTTAGTAGAAGAATGCCTTGTTCATATCCAAGATCGTTACATAAAACAATAGCTGCCATCGATTAAAGGCGCCCCCTCCAGGAAGACGTGGCCACTCATAAAATACTCGCAGGACTCAAGATGCGCCGCACACACTATAAGGTGCTGTCTCTTGACTATCTGTTGAACCACACACTTGTGTTCGTGTCTCTCATTAAGAAAGCCGGCTTAGGCCAGGCTCCTGAATGTATGCCAGTCCAATACATTACACGGTACTTTAAGGTAAATGAAGTATGCACTTAACCCAACCCCCAATCGTCAATAGCTAGATACGGGACGATCTATATAAACCTAAACTGAAATCGGTTTAATTTAATTTACAAAGAAAGTGTTTTAAAAAACATTATTTAGTCACAATTAAGTTTTTACGAAACCTGCCATTCTGATGAACGAATAAGAAAAATCACCGAAATTTGCTTGACAATGTGTTGCAAACTTGCTCACTGTAGGCCAGATATAGGGGCTTAAGTAGCATAAAATGCTTCAGCTTCCGGACTCCTAGCTGGTTTGTCAGAGTCTGTTACGAGTACTTTAGTGGCAGCACCACTCTCATTTTTGAAACTAGTTGACAAAATCGCAGGATGAGTTGGCAAAATGGTGGTCCTTTCCCCCCCCCCCTCTCCAACCAAATACTCTTTGCTACGGCCCTAGTTACATAAAGAATGGCTTGTTGGGCCTGACGCTGCAGTGCCCATGTTAATATTAGCCTATATCCAGTTCATGGTCGCAAACCCATGTGGCAAATTGTATCAAGCAATCATAATTACCTTCATCTTTAAATTACATTAAAATTACGGAGTTTAAGGTTAAATTACGCATGAGAAACGACACTCCTGTGGTTGACCAAACCAAACGCATCACGACAAGCAGCAGCTTTGAAACAACGTTGAGTGACGAAAGGATTTCGTTTGTTTTAGTCAAGGCTGACTGGGGTAGAAATTGCTTTTCTTCCTTCCTGATTCCATGCCAGTTCTCGAGTTGTCCGTTAATGGCCCTCTTAGCGATCAATGCCTTGATAAAACAAGATTCCCGCAGTGTCGTGCAACTGGTCTGGAGACGGAACCGAAACCTTCAAAATCTTCTTTCCCAGACTCTTGTGACACGGGATGGATTGGGTTGCAAGAGTTGCAACTTAGACATATTTATCAGGTCCTGCTTGTATGTAGTCTGGTTTCAGACGTTATCTTTGCACTAACGTGAAGCCTACCAACACGACCAAGGGGAAGCGAAGTTAAACGTCGGCATCCGCTTACCCTTTGCTTCGCTTGGAAGTGCCCCCAATAGGCGTATTGGCAGTCCGTTAGGCAACTACGAATGAATTGTAAAATGGGAGAATCGCAATGCACAAACTGGACCTTCAAAATAAAGCCTTTAAGAATGCAGGGACTACAATCATCCATCATGAAATGCATCACCGTACCAGACACAATTTGGAAACATTCGCCATTCTTGAAAACAAATCACTGGCCATAAAGAAATAACCAAGATTTTCACAACTAGATCTGATTCTTACATCTGGCATGAAACGTATGCCTTTCCCATTAGTTCTGCCTTCACCAGTTTGCGTAGGGCACCACAGTCAAGAGCTCTCCGATCTCCATCAACTCCCTGCATCCATATTACTTTACTGCTGGAATGCCGCTCAACTGTAAAACCATTTTGTTGTGCAGTGGTCAGCCTGTTTGCACCACAGTGTAGCTTAGTCCAGTCAACGAAGGTTCAAATTTGGCAAATGGTGGAATAAAATCCCAAAGTTTTGAAAATTTGAAAGGCTGTTTGGGGAGGACTGGTAATGACTATAGTATTAAAAGTCCTGATGATTTGGAGGTGAGCTGGCTTTGCTAGGCCATAAAATAACCCAAAGGAAGTAACTTTTTATTAGTTTTCTGTTAATATCTCGGAATCTGTAGGCCCTACAAAAAAAATGTACCCTACAAAAGTTAAAGAGGACAAAATTTACAACAAACTTGATTCTGTAAATTTTTTCTCTAGCACCAGTATACAAGATATTCGAGTTCGAAAATTGAGAAATCTCAGAAATTGACAGAGATCTACTATACACTGTGTACATAGCTGAAGTGACCACACCCTTACCTCATTTAAGTTATTATACCAATCATATAACATCAAACACTTGTTCACTATACATATTCATTTACTACATCAGGTTATTACACATAACATCGAATCGTAACATCAAACCAAGTCAAAGTCAACGTCCTCCTCCTGAAGGTTACCGTTCTCAACAATTGGTGTCAGGCTATTCAAACAGTGACCGTGGCAGTTGTGGCAGATAGCAGTACAACTCACACTTATTTTCCTGCACCCACACTTGTTTCCACAACCTGTGGTGCATCTGCTAAATATGAGGGTGACGGGACTTCAGGGGCAACAGCATCTTTGGTTGCAGTATGCACTAGATTGCTATTCTGCATAAAATCCCGACCCCAAAGTGCAGCTGGTAATTTATATCCCATCCAGAGTATCATGGTGCCTATGCAAGTTGTGGGACGTTTGGTAGGAGGAGTTCTCTACAGACTCAAGAAAAATGTGTGTCCTACCTCCGCTACATCAGTTTCAGTCTAATAAACATAAGGCCAGGCTGATCAAGATTCTTTCCTCCAAACTAAATGGCTGAGGAGTACAATGCCTTCAAAGACCTAATGATAATGACACTCTAATTGTCAGGAGCGCCATCGCCAAAGCGAGTGACAGTGACCATGTAGACATTGTTGGAGAAAATGTTGATCTATATTTCTTCTTACAGCTTTAAGCTACATAAAACACACAGCTACAGCTACACACCAAAATATATTCTGCTACAAGCCAGGTCGTAGAAAGGTAGGAGGAACACAGGTATTTTCTTCAAGCCGACATCAACAGAAGGGCGTCAAATATATCATATAATTTGGTCATGCATTCATAGGGTGCGGCAAGACATAAGCTTCTTGAGAAAACTTAAATTTGTGGTTGAAGGGTACAAGTAAAATGGGGCCTCCTCACCGGCAAAGGAGGCCCCATTTTACTTGTACATAAGCTTCCTTCAGGAAGGAGAAAGTAGCAGGTTACAAACTGCTGTTACAATGTGAGGCATTACGCTGAGTAGCAGATATGTTCAACCACTCAACTTCCAAGTATCAACAGGTAGTGGATGGCAGATCACAGGTTTTTCTTGACTCTGTATAGTACTCCTCCTACTACAACGTCCCTCAACTTGCATGGGCCTAGGCACCATGCCCTTACAAATTCTGAAGCCAGTATGAAGTCAGAGCTACTGTCTCTCCCTTCCACAGAAAGGGCAGCTGTGCAATGGTCATTTCGTGTTTTCCACCAACTGCAACCATGGAAGTAATGCGTTACCAGCTAGCTGCACTTTGGGGTTAGGAGCCTAGGCAGAAAGCAATCTTGTTTCTACTGCAATCAAAGATGCTATAGCTTCTGAAGCTGCCTCAACCTCATATTTTGCAGATGCGCCACATGTTGTAGAAACAAGTCGGCATCTGCCGCAACTGCCGCGGTAAATGTTTGAATAGCCTGACACCAACTGTTGTGAATGATAACCTTCAGGAGGAGGACGTTGACCTTGAATTGATTTGATGTTATTGTATATGTATTTAATGCTATGATTCGATGTTATATGTAGTAACCTGATATAGTAAATAAATACGAACAGTGGTAAATAAGTGTTTGATGTTATTTGATTGTGTATAACTTAAATGAGGTTAGGGTGTTTTCACCTGATCTATGTACATACCACGTATAGAAGATCTCTGTCAATTTCTACGAATTTGCAGTTTTCAAACTCGAATATCTTGTAAACTACTGGTGCTAGAGAAAAAAATGAACAGAATCATTTTTGTGGTAAAGTTTGTCCTGCTTAACTTTTGTAGGAAACATTTGTTTGGTAGGACCCACAGATTCCGAGATATTAACGAAAAACTAATAAAAAGTAACCTATTTTGGGGTATATTTTATGGTCTAGAGAAGCTAGCTCACCTCCAAATCATCAGGACTTTTGATATAGTCAATACTGGACCTCCCTGAACAGCCTTACAAAGTTTCAAGACTTAAGAGATTTTATTCCACCTCAGGTCCTATTTTGACTAGACTAGTTCAGCATGCGTGTTGCTAGTTTTTGCCCTTTTTAGCGTCATATAATACTTTAAACCAGCTATAAGATATACTGGTCTAGCTGTTTCCCGGACGCGCAAGCGAAATGCTATACTGGGCAACATGAAATGAAAATGGCACCCGACCGCCCACCCCAATCCCCTAGCCCCCCCCTGCAACTCCCCACCCCCCACATTCCCCCATTGTGTGGTCAGATTTACTCCCTCACGCCCTGTCCCCTCCGTATTCCCACTATTGTGTGATCCGAACACCCCCTTCCATTTCTTCTCCCCTCCCTTGGAACTCCTGGTGTTTGTCTTCTTAGGGAAGTAAATAGCGTTTTCAATGGAAGGCGCCACTCTTATTCTCAGTGTGGCTGAATTGCCAGTTTCTCCGTTTTGATACCAAGCGCTATAACCTCGCAAGAACCATCGTGCATGCAGTGATTGTTACTCAACCAACCTTGAAACTATTCAACTCGGCTCTAATAGCCAGCATTACAGACGCAATAATTCGTTTGTTATTGATTGTTACCGGGCATATCTGCCGGTCCTCGCCTTTTTTCCAATCGTGTCAAGTATTATCCTGCTCGCCCTCTTTCATTGCTACCGCCTTCTCTGTGTTTAGTTAATCTGAACCGTTTTCATTGGCTATCTTAATGATGAGTTTGCTGTGTGCATCTCATTCCAATTTGAGTTTGTTGTGCGCATCTTATTCCAACTTAAGCGTTTTTTGACCTCCACTACCCATGTTAAAGCCAACATTTTGACGCTGAATATCTTTACCGTCTGTGAATATTTTTCGAATAAATTTGGTATGTAAGCTGATCAAAATTCATTAAAATCAGTCGAAGCAATCGGTGATGTGGACCTGAGCTGAAACCATAAAATTCGTTGTTGACGTCTTGTTGTTGCTTGCACGACACGTTCTACTAAGCTGTCTGCAGATCAAACTATTTGTCCCATAAAGCTGACAAATAGCTCATTTTACAGGTATTGTTGTGTAGGTGCCCTTTCCATAAGGCCTTTTCTAATTGGTCAAGTGGTTCAGGGGTTACGGAGTTCTAAACTGTAGATTGATTGTTTTACATTGTTTTAAACATTGTTATAACGCTACAATGTTAATCAGCAAACGCCAGCTGCCAGACGCAGACTGAAGATTAAAGGTTTTTTTTTCTATATTGGTTTGTGTATAGGTTTTTCATTTGTATGTCAGAATATCACGAATTAGAAAACAAATACGAACTCCTTTGATGTTTAAGGTAAGGTTTAAAGAACATATATTATAAAGCGACATAACACAACAGATACAGCACGGTAAAACCAGCTAATCTAAATTGCATGTTGCGCCAAAGTAGCACAAACTAAAAATAAAAAAATGAACTCGTTTGATGCTTAAGGCAAGGTTTAACGGATCCGAAGTCAAAACAGCTAAGGAACACAAATAAACTTTCCCGTAACTTTTCAGATACTACAGTGTTGCTGTACTGTTTAGTCCACGTGAAACCTTACTGTTGTATCCAACCATTATACACGTAGATGCAATTAAAGCCAAAGCCCAAATTTCAAAACTTTTCATGCCCATACAGAGGAAAATAACGTAAGGCTACACACTCTACAACTTTCTTGGCTAAATTTTTCAGTGTTCTTCAGTCACGTTGTCTACTTGCTGTTCATCACCCTACTGATGATACATACCTAATTTTTCAAGATTTTCAAGCACTTTTCCAGGCATGGAATTTCATTATCACTTTCCAGGACATTTCCAGGTTTTCAAGGACTCGCACAAACCCTGAACCATGAATTACCTGTATACTTGTACTAAGTACACTAAGACCATTAGTTTTTACGTTTTACAGCTATGTCGCTTCACCAAGTAGAATGCACCAATCTATCTATCTATCGTGCAATTATCCAAAAGTGAAAATGGTTAAAACATTACAGTACAGCAATCACTAAAGTACAGCAAACAGTACAGCTACAGTACAAAAACAGTACAGCTACAGTACAGCAAACACTGCAGGATCTGTAACCTTTCAGGAAAGTGTATTTGTGTTCCTTCGCTGTCCTGACTTCGGATTAGTTACACTTTACCTTAGCACCAAACGAGTTCGTTTTTGTTTTTTTAATTATTGGAGCGAAGCTCCCCTATGATCACACTCCAGTTGAATCTTAGACCGCGCCTCACGCGAAAACCACAAGGACTATCTAAGCCACACTTTGCATGGGAGTGTTGACAAGGTTTATCAAAAAAAAAAAAACAATCCAGAATCGTACATGGTGTTGAGGAACCATCAGGGTGACAAAATGAGCCAATGACCAAGAGTCAAAATCAAACCAGCAACGAGACATCGTCACCTTTTCTAATTGTTAAAGGCATCCGATTGTTAAAAGTAGGGCGGCCTTGCAGTGCTGGAAACACCGGTTCTCGTCAGACCACCGAAGTTAAGCAGCATTGGCCCCGACTTGGGTGGGTGACCTCCTGGGAATCCCTTCTGGGTGCTGCAGACATAGGGCCTTAGGGCCTTAGGGCTTCGTCGGGCAGATGACCGGGTGTGGTTAACGCTCGCTAAAACCCTTTGAACGAAGGAAAGGTAAGGTGGACGCCGCCTTCCTAGGGGCGCCTCACCGAACTCCTGCCAACCGTGTTATTGGATGGTGCACAAATATATTTTTTAACCACTGGGGATGCACACAAGTTCCTAGCGCCGTAAGAAGACAGGTGTTGCTCGGACTTGGTTTTGTGCTTGCTTTGCAATTTCCAGATGTTTTGTTAACCGATTATTCGTTTTTTCTTTAATGATCCGACACCCGAAAACTGTAAAAAAAATTTCATACAGAGATACTTCATTGTATTTGCATCTTGCTTCTTAAGAGGAGGCTTGCACTCGAAAAAAGCGAAAATTGAAAAATTAAAAGTCTTTTGATTACGGTTGAATTGTTATTTTAAATATTTATTTTCAGTTTCTTATAGCGAAATAGTTTACTCTCATCTCTTCCATTACCTTAACTGAGATTTTTTGAACAATTGACAAGCCAAAATTATCTTGAAATCACGTTTGTTCGATAAAAAAACAAGTTAGTTTTTTTTTTGTTTAATTCGGTAACGTTCGTTGTCTTCGACCGGTCAATTCCCTAGTTCAGGGCTCTTTCGCATTTAGTTAGGCAAGCCACAATCTTGCATTCATTAATCTTTTTTTTTAATTATATTTTCTTGAAATGCTGGGTGGAGAGGGGGGGGGGCGGAAGAGCGCCACTCAGTTGGTTCGCCTTGGGCACCAAGGGGGCTAGCTACGGCCCTGGTTAAAAGATTGATCGTTGATAATAAAGATTGCGTTGTGTGGTGACTTAGGATTGTGCAGTGGAATCATGGTTCAGTGATTGGTTCTGGTGCATTTTTGGTGTGATTGCTTGGTCAGGTGGTTTGGTTTTGCTGCGGGTTAAGTATATTGTTAAGTAGTTTTTGTAGCAGGGCGTTTGGCTTCGAGTCACGGCTCTAGTAAATTTATTATTCCAGCTTCACTAGCTGACATGCGTCTGTTAACTGCAATCAACCTAAAGCATATCTTGTAAGGCTAGGCATATCCCAATCGCCGATTCAGAATGCCTTACGTAATTCTTTACCGGCATTTGCAATGACGGTAGATATCGGGATCGGTAGATAAAGTCCGGACAGATTGGTAATAAACCAACTTGAAGATATTTGCACTTCTCGTCGACCGATTTTGATGATGGAATACGCCATTTTGAAAGTTTTTTCACCTGCTTTTCAATGGTCCAAACCCCAAGCAGCTGTCTCTTATAATTAGGCAAATTTTTTTAATTTGACTGGGGTTTTTGGCATCGGCCAATTTCTTTAGTGATCGGCCTAGCCTTAATATTTTGTCATGTTGAGGTTAAATCCCAATGTGGCCGAAATTCAAATTGTGGAAAGTGCAAAGGGATGGTGCAGGGATAAAGAAAGACTAAAACTTAAAGGATGAGTGTCCACCATTCATAGAAAGAAAGATGCATCAATAACGTTTTCATGATACCCTCCAGCTAAGTAGCTAGCTACCTTGGCAGCCTTTCCCTGGTTCAATGATATCACTACTTTCAATGGCCAACCCGTTTTGGTCCAACAGGAAAGAAAGCGGAGCCTGCTCCTTTATGTCGACAGTGGAAGTGACGACGGCCCTAGTATATAGTATAGATGGATATGGTAAAGTTTAGCGATCAATATAGGAAAACAAAGTTTCTAGTAACAATTCTTACCACGACGTAATAACGAGTTTTTGATGAGCATTTCTTCAAATTCCGTTCGTCGGCAGTTTGGTTAGGTTAGTTGAGTTAGACCAGTATGTACCGAAGAAGAACGGATGTATATTTAGACAAGAATGGATAAGACGCGATATGAATATTGATAACACAAATAGTATATATGACAAAAACAAATCAATACTGGCATCACTATGCTGCTAATTAACGTTCTTGTCTTATCAGAATTAAGATTATTGTGTGATCAAATGCAATGAATGAATAATAGGAAAATTGTCTATACTGTGCAATATTTGGATACAACATTGCGCATTTCTTGTAAATGATCCATTTTATGATTGTTTATGCTTATCCTATTTTTTTATTCTGTGTTTTGATAGGCGGTGCTGTATTGCCATTCCCACAAGACGTTCCAACCAAAAACTGCGGCGATTGGATTGAGTATAAAGACGAAAAATGCTTCAAACTTGTCGAATCTGCAGGTTTGCAATCACAAGAAGATGCCGAGATTGTGTGCCGGGCCTTTGAAGACCATTCAGACATCCCGAGCCTGATCACAATTAAAACAGCCGAAGAACAATCATTTCTTACCAACTACCTGTTCGCGAAAAACGGAGTGATAGAACAAGTCTGGCTTGGATTGAAGGAAACTGAAAAAGATGGTGTATTCGAATGGAATGACGGTGCAGAAGTGTTGTACACGAACTGGGCCAATCAGAACATCTCGGACAGTGAGCATGGATGTGTACAAATGGAGTCTGGAGAGGGCACCAATGATCCAGGACTCTGGGTACGAGTGAGTTGCAAGAAAAGAAATGTGGTAGTTTGTGAAAAAGCACAGACATGGACCCTCGCACGAATTCAAACTCTTCTTCTGCACCTTCAGTCTGATGTCGAGCATCAAAAGGCCGATCTCGAACAACAACAGCAAGATATTGAAGAACTGCGGAATAAAAACGACGATGCTGAAGTAATGGTTGAAAACTTGAAACTAACGGCAGGTTTGTAGACCATACAAATTATTATTTTTAATTTTTGAGCGTCTCGCGGACAGTTAGTTCGTCATTATTTGCCAGTCAGGTGGCAGTTTTATTTATAATTCAAAGTTTGTCAAAAGAGACAATAATCAAGTATAAAAACTGTGTAGATTTAAACATGCTAACAGAGGATTCAGTCCATCAGTTGTGGACTGACATAATCGAGACGTAACTGCAAAGCCTTAATTTTATATTAAAAAAATTAAAACGTAATTGATTATCTCCCCCAAAACAAAACTTATTAAGGATTCCTGCCAAGCTTTTCGACTGTTTGACGTCGTAAAATCAAACGCCAAGCTCTTTTGCCAAGTTAATGTCATTGAATAATAGACCGAAGTTTAACTGAAAAGGCTCAAAATTGATTACTGCGTAATTTTCATGTATTTCATTTAACGTTTGAATGTTTGAAGCCTTAGTCGGTCGGATTAACTGGCGAAAGAGCTTGGAGTTTGATATCACGACTTCAAACGATCTAAAAGCGTGGTAGGAATCCTTAACAAGTTATGTTTTGGGAGATATCACATGTTTTTTCGTCCGAATGTGTAAAAAAAGTGAGATGGCAAGATGAAAAGGCAAAAATCCGGTTTTCCATTTTTTTTTTGACTTTTGTACGTTTCCAATAGTAGGTTTACGTGTGTTTTAGTCTTTGTCGAAAAGTCCACCATACTCGCATACTTTAGCATTAGGAAAAAGCAACAATCATGCAATCAGTGAAGAAGCAGCAGCGCTTAGAATTGATGAGTGCAACTTGCAATTGTATGGCGTTTCAGATGGAAGGATTTTGAGTGAATCAGTAGGGTTAAACTTGGTAAGAGATTGATTGATTCTTTATTGAGCCAAGAACAAACGAAGCGGCCTGCAAGCCATCTGCTCAGTCTAACCTACTTAAGAGCTAACGTAAACCTAACAATCAACGCAAACAAAGCAACCTATAACAAACTGTACAGACTTACCACTCAAGGCACAACACAACTCTCAACAACTGGTGAGAGATTGATTGATTGATTTATTAGACCCAGCCTCGGCCCACAGCCACACGCTCGGATACAGAGTTAAAAAATACAACCGGCCATGTACAGACCCAACACAACCTACACAACTACGACAGTGAAGCAGAGTGAAGGAGGTGGACAATTAAGAGAGAAGCCTGGGGGTAGGCCGAAACCAATGCCTAATTCTAAACCCGCACACCTGACCTAACCACAAAACTAGCTACAGTTCTTCGTCGTATGATAAGTTTAGGGGAAGAGAAAGAAGGCTGCCCAAACCATACCCAGGACTGATGTACTTCAGTAGCCCAGAGCACACTGCTGTAGCACAGTGCACTCTAAAAAAAATGGGTCGGGTCTGTAATTGTCCACACTGTGGACACGCTGGTAAGACATACAAGCCCATCCTGTGATGATGAGCAGCCAGAAGGATATTCCCTGTGCGGAGATGGGAGAGAACCCATCTTGTCATGAGTGGAAGAACGTCAAGTGGTGAAACAAGGGAACAATTTGGTTGACGACTGTGCAGAGAGAGACCAGAGGCAGCAGCAGACCATTCGTCGATGAAGACATTTCTGACAATGGGCCAGCCAACAATGGGGTGACAAACAATGAGAGATTGGGCAGATGTGGATGGATACTACTCACAATTTCGCTAATTTGCCAGCACTAGCTAATTCGCTGACATCGTAATTATCGTTATTTTGAACCGAGTTGTGGAGCCCACCGTTATGTTTGCTGGAGTTTTGAAGAGGTGATGCACCAGTGATGAAGTGAACATGAATTTAGATGGCAACAGAATTGGTGAGCACAGTGTGGGAGAGGACCAAGCTCTGCCATCAGGGGAGCTTTTGGGCATGGGCTCTGCAAACCGTGTCCTTGCTTGATTAAAACGTTTCTATCAAGGTGGTTTAGCCAATGTGTCGATGGAAAAACTTTAGTGATCTTAGCAGACCAGACAAGAAGACCATTCCTCGTGCACCATCTTCATGATGCCTTGGCTAAATAAGTGGATCTACAGAAAATGTAGCCATTTGCCCGGTGGGGGCTAAACAATGCGTTTCAGGTTATGTTTGCAGATGCCGAGTCAAAGCAGAAAATCAAGGAGGAGGGAATTCTCCTTCTGAATGGGTAATACTCACCTGTGCGTAACCTGTATGTTAGAGGACTTCCCGTTAGAATTCACTGACTGCTGTACAGGATTACTGATAGGGACAATGGTGCGGCGCTAGCGAATTATGGTTCTTGTGGCTTTCCGGGCAGGAATACCATACTGCAGGTGGGGTGCATCATTGCTTCTCAGGAATAAAGAGCCTCTCACTTCAATTGAGAGATAGTCTCACTGGAAGAATTGCCAAACATCCTTTCGTTTAAGGGAATTCCTGCTCTTTTTGCGGCCACCAAGGTGTTTGAGATGCAATTTGAGGGGCCACGTCAGGAAAATGTGTACCAGCTTCTTCTGCATGGAGTGCAGAGTGTTCTCGCCGCGGGCCTCGCCATGTGCCCACCTTGTGCTTGAGGAAGTGGAAGTGGTTCCAGTCGCTAATTGGTAGTGGAAGGGCCTTCATTGTCCCCCGAGACCCAGTTGGAAGGTGTTGTGGGAGCCCCTTCTGATGAACTGCCTATGAAGCAGTTGTTGGTCAGTGCTACGGCCAGGACTTTAGAGGGATGGTCTTCTCGGCTGAAGCCATGTAGAAAGGCAGTAAAAAAGCTGGCGAGTTCAGGGTACTCCCCATCCTCAAAGTTCCAAGCAGTGGAGGGGAATAGGTTTTGGCCTATTGTAGAGATGAAGGCAAAGAAGAACAACAGGGTGTGTGAGCATCTGGAGTGTGGTGCGTTCAAGCTCAGTGCAGAATGATGTAGAAGCTTCCCCTTATGGAGTGTCTGAAGTGGTCATAGGTTGAACCACTATCCACTATTCACTATTTCACTATTTATGCATGGAATGTACACGATGTAGTGAATAAGTTAGATGAAATTGAAATTTAGGTACCAAAGTGGACGTGTTAGGGCTGTTGGAAGTCAAGCTCCCTCCCGGGGCTCTGTTGGTAGTTCCAGGGTTCCAGGGTTGCAAGATCGATTTTCTCAAATGTCTGACTGTTAATTAATGAAAGAGTGCTTTATGAACTTTATTCCTTCCCCTGTATCAGGATGTAGATATATGTGTTGTTAAAGTGTGGAGGGGTTCAGTTTGGGACACTATTGGTTTACTGCATGTAGTTGGTCAGGTCTTGCATCTTGAATGGGTTACGTGGGCAAAGTCCGTCCTCCGGTCCTTTGTACTGGGGGGTGATTTTAATGTACACCACTGCCACTAGAGAGTTGGTGGTGTAACACGAGGGGGTGACTCTTTGTGTCTACACTGGAGTCCGTTGATTAGGGTTTTATACGATGGGTCCAGCATGGAGATTGGAGGCTCTGTGGCCTAGGGGTGAGGCCCCCTCCACACCCATCTGTGGCACAGGGAGATTTTGAGCCATGGACCGTGAGGTGGGTTGAGAGTGTTGTGGAGGGGGTAGGAGTAGTGGTAGTGGCGATCTAAGGAGGGGGAAGGGTCTGCACCTGGCCTGGTGGATGGCGGCAGGCATCATTGATGTACAGGATAGACGCAGAGCTTGGCAATGGTAGTCGGCTGCTACTGCCATTTGCTGGCCTGTATGAGGGAATTTCGACTGAGTCCTGCTTTATCCTGCACAGAGGGAAGGCGATGTTTCGATAGCATCAGTGTGAAAAGGACTCTTTGGGTTACCCACCAGCTAAGGTCTGGGGACTGTTACACTCTGTGGATCCTAAATCGGCTATTTCGTGGGTCTTTGACCCTGGTGATGGCTTCGTCCAGGGAGTGCGCATTGCTGAGGCCTTCAACTCCAATTATTCTGTGGTGTTTGATTTCCCTATGAGGCTGTGGCCCCATCTGAGTCGTCGATATTGATGTCGGACCACCAGCTGTCCTTATTAAAATTATTGTCAGCTGACCTCGCACAGTATTGTTGTGATGGTGCGGTTGGAATTGATGGGATTTCTTTCCGTCAATTGGAAAGTTAGGGCTGAGGACTGTTCGGAGCATTTGTCCTTTTTCCAGGGAAGGGTTGAGGGTACGTTGGTGCCCCCAACCTGGCTTTTCTCGATTCTCTCGCATATCTTGGAGAGAGGCAAGGTTCGGTCCTTGGTCATCAGCTGTCGGCCGATTACTTTGCTCTCCTGTCTGGACAAGGTTTATCAGCGTGTTTTAGCCCGCCGTTTGGTTTGGTCCCTAGAGCACTCGGAGGCCTCTTTGGTGCCTAGGTTGGCTTTAGGAAGCACCGAGGGGCTCAAAATGCTATTCTTTATCTTTAATCTGGGATTAAGGAGGCGTCCCTCAAGGGCAGCATGGCGGTCGCTGTGTTTCTCGACATCAAGGTGGCCTATGACACTGTGGACGTGTACTGCTTGGAGTACTTTATATGCAGCCTGGGGTAGGGGTGGGGGTGGGGGGGTCACTAAGCAGCTGACTAGGGCTGTTATGGCGCTCCTTGGGACCAGGCAGTTTGCGACCAGAGTGGGGGATTTTAGTCTGATGTGAAGCACACTGGACGAGGCCTCCACAGGGCAGCTGCCTTAGCACGTCCTTATTCGCTGTGGCCATCAATGAGGTATTGGTTGAGTTGAGCCACTGTGTCAATGTTTTTGCTTACGCCAACGATATTGCCCTGTGGGTGGTAGAAAAAGATTTGGGTTCTGTATTGGCCACTTTTCAGGCAGCGGTGGCCCAGGATGAGGGATTGTTGGTCCCTGACTAAGATAGAGTTGACGTTTTTTCTAAGGGGCGTCCAGTGGCCATGTCTCTTATGGTGGGGTCCAGCATGATATAAACCACCGACAGTGTCTGGTACTTAGGTGCACGGCTGGACCTACAACAATCCTGGACTAGTGAGGTGGCCGCTATTAGCTATTAAGGAGTGCGTTTCGACCCGGTTACGGGTATTGAAAACCCTCATCTCTAATCGGCTTCTGGCCCAGCTGTCAGTTGTGATGACCTTCTATCGGGTGTTTGTCCAATCTTGCATCAATTTTCACTTGCCTTTTTTAGCTTGCTGCAGACAGGAGACTAGAGTGGTCCAGGTGGCCCTCAATAAGTGTTTGCAAGTCGTTACGGGGTGCCTGACAACGACTCCAATTCCGGCTCTTTTAATAGAGACAGGTGAGGTCCGTGTTCACGTCCGAGCGATTGAGATGCTGTTGGCCCTATGCCTGAGAGCAGTTGACAGGTGGAGAGGACCCGTTTGCTACTTTCATAGTGTATTACAGCTCTTTGGGCCCCTTTCCAATAAGGCACTAGGCTCCCTTGGAGTGGGGGCTTCATTGCTTTCGTGGAGCCGCTTGGGACAATTTTGGGTTCACCTTTTTGTGTGCTGCCGTTGTCTCTGGGTTTTGTGCGGAGAACTTGTACAGGCTTTGGTCTTTGATGGAAGGAAGGGGAAGGTGGAGAGGAGGGAGGCTGGTTTTATCAGCCCATTTTGTGATGTCCAGGGATTCCTGGGAAGGAGTAGGTAGAGTATTTGTAGTTGATTTTCGGCTGGAGTTCAGTTATTTTCCAGTCGGCTTTTGTGGGAGAGCTTGAAGTGAACCCCATTGCCATCGATGTGGGGATTGACTACAGCTATCGAATTTTCACATGTTTTTTTGATTCGGCCTCTGCTGTCCTTTTTCTACGGCGGGTTTTTCAGAGGTTGGAGGTGGCCCACCCACTGGCGTTGGAAATTGGTAGGAAGCTCTTTGGTGCACTGCAGGGGGTGCGAAGGGTGCAACGAGTCATTCGGGTATCCTCGGAAACAAGGTTACATATGGACTGGCCAGGTGAGGGGTGGAGTTGCAGAACAATACAATTACGTTTCCTATGGTGCCAGGAGATTTCCAGCCGGTGCTCTCGAGCATCACAGAGGAGGAGTGGCAGAAGGAATGGTTGTCAAGGTCCACTGGGTGGAGGCTCTTTGGGATACACCCGACCGTCTCCAGGCCCGCTGCCCTGGACAGCCATCCAGGAAGGATGCTGGGCTTCTGTCCGGATTGTGAACTGGCCATTCTTTGTTATGGTCACATATTTTCCGTCTTGGGTGGTGCCCCTCACCTCTGTGTTGCTGTGGAG
Source organism: Lithobius niger (assembly GCA_023313725.1). Classification (NCBI taxonomy): domain Eukaryota; kingdom Metazoa; phylum Arthropoda; class Chilopoda; order Lithobiomorpha; family Lithobiidae; genus Lithobius; species Lithobius niger. Next base: position 12,765 of record JAHWFP010136721.1, on the reverse strand, counting down.
ATGCAGGAGAAACAGTCTAGCACTTTCTGTTTGACTGCTAGCTCTGGGCTTCCCCTTCGTGGTGGGCTGTAAAGTGCACTGCGTGTTTCCCTTCATGTGGTGGGCCCACGGGCTTTCTGTGTGGGACACTGGCCTTTTGTAAAGCTACAGGGCGATTTGCCCAACAGTGAGTCAAACAGGGGTCAGTAGCACTCTGAAGAGGTGGCATTGAGTAATGTGACAGCGTGATCTCTCTTCCTTTTGAGGGCCTGGCTGCCATGCTTAGTTTAGGTTCTTAATTTTAGTTTGTAATTCTTAGTCAGAGTGAATGTTGTGTGGTGCGTTGTAAGCTCCTGTAAATAAATCTAAATTCAAAATCTTACGGTTTGTAGACTGCTGTAGGCTCTTCTAAATGAATCCAATCTAATCTAATCTCACGTCTTCGTGTTTCACTGTTGTAAGCAAAATATGTTGTGCATTGTTGTTGTCCCTCTCGTCATTGTTGGGCAGAAAATCCAGTTTGGGTTTCTGATCCCTAAGAGTAAAACAAATAAACAAAAACAAAATGAAGCAAAATGTCCGAGAGGTCCAGGTTCGATCCTGGCCTCAGCCACCTCCTGGGATTTTCGGGACAACAAGGGCCCTGCAATGTCTCATGCCCATGTCAATTGTGACATGTCAAAAATCCTGGGTTTTCTGCTTGGATTGCTCCAGCTAAATTATCCCTATCTCCTACGTGGGGCAGAAGCCCGGTTTGGGATCATGCGCCTTCAATGTATTAAAAATAATATGTTGCATTGTGGTTGTAGTGCTATACAGCCAGCAGTGGCTATGGCTTTTCACTGCTTCGATGACATTCCAACAAGTTCTTGGAGTCTTACCACAATGCGGGGCAATTTAACTAAACGTTTGAGCTCGATGTTCAAGTTCAGTTTGTTATCTGGACTGTTATTGTGACTAGGTTTTGTTACTAGGTTTTGTTCAGAAGGATTGTTTTCTTGCAGGGAGCTGGTGACCCGATGGGTTTAGCTCTGGGAATAAAACAAACAATATGTTGCAACACTGGCCTTAAAATAATATCGAGATTGTTTGGTACTTTCAATTGATAGTTTTCCCTAATTCCGGAACCAGCCAAAGCATGTTCCAAGGTCAAACTATAGCTGTCTGCAAAATATCAGCTTTATTCTCCACATGGAAGAATTAATTTTTGTGAATTACTTAGCTAGTAGCTAGCACATAGCTAGTAATTAGGCAAATATAGACGTTATTCACACTTTTTTCAACAAGAAAAAGTTATGCTGCGGCATAACGTTGTCAGGTGACTAAAGTCTCTCGATCAAACGAAGTTTCAGCCTTTTCAGTTGCATTGTGATTTATCCTCAGATGCCTAAAACCAGCCAAACTGCCTTAGCTGTAAAAGACATAAGTGTCTATTGGTCACCATGCTCATATATGTTTTATCTGGATAGGACGCACATTAAAGTTACAGTTGAATCTTGGCTGGTGACACACTAGCGCACCTTAATTTACAGCCAGTCTAGTGTGAATCTGTCTTGAGTGTCATTTCTTCAAATTTAATTATTCTGTATCGTCCTGGCCTCATCACATACCACTGTAAAAATATTGTTGTCCAGAGAATTTGGTTTTTGATTTGTGTTATTGGACCATTACAGAAGTAATTTAGCTTGGTAGACATTGCAGATCCGGGCCGAATTTTTTCGTATGTCTTTTTATAAAATGGCGGATGTGTTGCCGTGATGTTATTTCCAGGAACTATAAAACCTACTAAGTTCATTGTGGTGTATAGTTAGCTAGCTAGTTAGTTGACTAGTTAGATAGTGATTTAGTCAGCTCTAACTAACTAGCTAACTACCTAGGTAACTAATTAGGTAATTAATTAAGTAGCTACCTAACTAGCTAATTAGGTAGTGTTAGTTAGCTAATTAATTAGCTTGGTAGTTAGCTAGGTTTCTAATTTTTTCGGATGCCATTTTCCAAAATTGTGGATGTGTAGCAGTGATGTTAATTTCAGGAACCTACAACCTACAAAGGTGTGGTATGTAGTTATTTAGCTAGCTGGTTAGTTAGCTAGTTAGGTAGATAGTTAATTAGCTAGTTTTAGTGAGTTGCTTAGTTCTCTTTATCTATCTCTCTGCTGCCGGCTAGTTAGATCTACCTGACTAGCTAAGTAACAAACTAACTAGCTACCTAACTAGCTAACTAACTCTATCTAGCTACTAACTAACTAGCTAGCTAACTAACTACACACCACAATGACCTTTGTAGGTTGTACGGTTCCTGAAATTAACATCACTGCTACACATCTGCCATTTTGGAAAATGGCATCCGAAAAAATTCGGACTGGATCAGCAATGTCTACCCAAGCTAAATGACTTCTATAATGATCCAAGACCACAAATCAAAACCAAATTCTATGGACAACAATTTTTTTTTTGGGCGGGTTATATGACGGGGCCGGGACTAGTAAGTTTGCTGGTGTTTGTGACCCTGTATTCACTTCTTTGGGACACGAAGACAGAGGCAAAAGGTTCACAAAGCACAATTTGAGAAAACCAGCAAAACAATACAAAATAGAAAAATGAGTGATGATTATGGGTCGACTCCATAAAATACATCCTTGGCACACAAATTAAAAAAAAAACGCAATATTTCGTTTAGGTCTTAGGTTAGGTGAACCGTTAGGTCTTAAACCTCCATCGTTTTACTCTGTGTGTATGTGCCTGATGACGGCCCCCAAGAGTGGGCAGAAATATTGCGTTTTTTAAAATTTGTGTGCCAAGGATGTATTTTATGGAGTCGACCCATAATCACCACTCATTTTTTTAAACAACAAAAAATCCTACTCCTCACCTTGTCAATACAAAATAGCATATGATATAACACTATGGGGCATTCCAGGGCCTATATTGACTGAGTAAACCCTGTAGCTGTAATTTGCTTTAGGTGTTTAGATCACAAGTAAGCTGATTTACAGATTAAAAAAAATAGAAAACTTTTAAATACTCATTACCTATTAGTAGTTTGTATTAGTAATTTGGCCAAAAACTGCATTTAATGATAGAAGTGTAAAACTTGGCACACTGAAAGTAGTACGTAAGGGTACCTTTTTAAGAGATGGAGCCACCGGAAATTCCTCCCTGGTAAGCAGTTATGACGCCATCAAAATGGCCGCCACAGCAAATGCTACAAACTTCATTATCTCCCGAACCGCTCAACGGATTTTAATGTTTAATGGAAAAATGAGATGGCCAGTGCCACAATATCTATGTCAGCTGTCCTTATACAGATTGCAGCAGTCCCATTTATCAGACTAGCTTTTACATCACAAGCCAGACAATGTAATTTTTGTTTTCAGAATTCTTGAAGAACTGTTCCCACGTGTTTGGCAAAATATTTCTGGCCCTAACTTCCGTCGTTCTCCTAAACTTTGGCACACTCTAATTTATGATTTAATGCTACTATTGTAATAAACGTCCCACACAGTATCAATCATTGCAGCATTTAAGTTATTTAAATAAATACGGATGCAAACCTATTACGTTGCCTTTTGGACTTACATGTCGGACTGCCTGAGTGGGCCAAAGAGTGAAGTCCGACCCCTAAGCCATACTTACATGGCCAATTTCCTGCCAGGCTGTATGGCTTTCAAATCCAAAAGGCAACGTGAATAGTTTTGTATTCATACTTGGCTTTCCGTCCTGTTTAATCTTTAATTTTACGCTTTATTGTGTTTTTCTTTCGATTTCATTTGGTGTGTGGTGCGCAAACAAGCAGTCCCTGCAGTGGTGATTGGAAAGTGTATGTTTACACGTATATGTGTGCTTGTTAAATGCTGCCTTTAAATAAAAAAAAAGACCGTGCCAGTATGGCTTACTGTAGGACTTCAGCCTTTCATTTCAAAGGTTCAATTCCCACTCGGACATTCTGACATTTAAGCCCAAAAGGCAACGTAAACAGGTTTGCATCCGTGTTTATTTACCACTAATCGAGCCCATTTGCACTTCTGTCCTGTTTAATACTTGGCAAAAGTTTTTTTTAGTCCTGGGCTCGACAGCTGGCCCATTGTAAATGATTGCTGGTAAAGAAAATTCAGATGCTGTTGCATCAGAGGACATACTAGGATTTTTAATGAATGTCGCTTATTCCTCAGGGTCATCTGCACAACACTCATCATTGTCAACATCTATATCATCACTGCATCAGCTGCTGTGGTTTTTCCAATAGTTACAAGAGAGGACTTGTTTCCATGTAGCATATGGCTGTCTGCTGAAAGCGAATGTGGGTATAGATGGTTTTCATAGCAGAAGAAAGCTTCCATACCCATGTTTTGTGTACTGATTATGACTAATAACTTTGAAAACAAGTCGAGCTCCTTTTTTAGAGACTTCACTAACATAGAAGACTTATTACTGACATTTTTCGTTTGGCAAGCTTTTTAACAAAAATCTTTATACTGTAATTTTCCGGATTATTCAATAGTCATTAACGTATCAACAGATTCATCAGAAAGAGCCAAATTTTCCAAACGAAACATTTGCTTTCTTTCGGCCAAAAACGGGTTCCCTATAGTCATCATAACTTCAAGCAGTGATTTGTTTGTCAATCAAATTCTGAAAGTATGGAGATTGTTCATGATGTAACTTCTTTGCATTTCAGTTCGTGCCACTTTTTTCAAACTGTATCAAAAGTTGTAAGACTACAGGCCTGCTTATTATCCATCTTGGCAATAGTGAAGGATCTCTTAGTAACCCGACAGCTTCGTCTTCTTCCTTAAAAATCGCATATCTTTGTACTTGGGCTTGATCTAGCCCTATGGCTGAAAAAGATTTACTGCTTTTATGTACCAAAAAATTCAGTTTCTGGAATTGCTCATGAAGCTGTTGATGTAGGGTTTGCAAGTTGCTAACTCTTTAACATAAACTGGAAGCCATCTGGCGTAGTTACATTCAGCAACTTTAAAATCTAAACATGTACTTCAGTAGTTGAATGAGATAACCTGCCTTCTTTTTCCTCCATTCCTGGAAAGTTTGGTTATTGTTTAGTGGAAGGTAGAAACTCTACGTCAAACAAACGCATCTCTCATTAACTGATATAAATATACTGCAGTGATCTGGTGTGCTAACTTTGTTTTTTAAATACTATCAACTTTGATGCTAACCTACCTGACGTTGCAACACATCCACTGACAATGCATGGGGCGATCCGCTGCAATCAAGTACAATCAAGTACTTTCTAGCAGTTTTTCGAAAATTTTGTTCTATATGCAATTAGCCAAACGTAATCAAGAATTTTTCTTCTCTGAATTCAGCAGGCCACGTCTATATTATGTTATTTAGTAACGCATTACTAAAAATGTTAAATGTATATTTCAGAAATGTAATTAAAAGTAATGGAAAGTGCTTAATTTTAAAATAAACAGCTTACAACTGAAAAAGAACATTTTTTTCGACAAATTGCCACTCTTGGTCTTTTTTCCCTAATAAAAAGAGCTTTCATTTTATACCAACAACATTAAAATCCGTTGAATGGTTCGGGAGTTAACGAAGTTTGTAGCTCTTGCTGTGGCGGCCATTTTGATGACGTCATAACTACTATCCATAGAGGAATTTCCGGTGGCTCCATCTCTTAAAATGTTACCCTTACCTACCACTTTCAGTGTGCCAAGTTTTACACTTCTATCATTAAATGCAGTTTCTTTCTCAATTGCTACTCTACTATATGAAATTGATAGAAAAGCGTTCCTGATTAATGTTAAATTATTGCACAGGAAATAAGACAGTTGTTGCATAGGTTTTTATTTATTTGCTTATAAGGCAAGGACACCTATATTTGACGAGCCAGGTAACATTTAAAAAACGAAACTAATTGAAGGGTGTTCCAATAGAAACACTGTGCACCCCAGATGAAATCCATTTTCTGATTTTGTAAGAGAGGGCATGAATGGTTTATGAATTGTTTCATTTAAAGATCTAATTGACTGCTTACAGGAGAACTTTTTTCTGCTAAGAAAAGAAAATTGTTTCTCGGGCAAAAATTAATTTTTTTCTTTGCAGGCGGGCGGCTTTTCCTTTTTCTTTATTCCACGCTATTTCATGTTTGCGTGAGATCTAGCCTTCACAGTAAAAAGCTTGAATATTGTCAGAAAGTGAAACGACATTAAGTCTTGCTATCCTATAAGTTTACGTCTTGGACATAATACAGACATTTTAAAACAAATTTGGTTTTGCTGCAACAAGCCAAGATATCAGCAAGCAAAGATGTGGAAAAAATGTGAAAAAAAGGTTCGTGCGGAGGATTTGAGGAGACAGTGCCTCACAAACAGATTTATTTTTGCAAGTCGTCTTACACACAATTATTTTTATGTTCGTTTACTACATTTTTGGAAGTGCAGATGGTCAGTACATTCAAAAAACATATATCTCCATGTATTTCGTTCAGAATTAAATTTTAAATTCTAAGTTTATTAAGTTTAGTATATGCTGACAATTGTATTGGCATGCGACTCTTACACAATACTCATACAATATATTTAAATTATTCTTAGATTGATAAAACCATATGTTCTCTGCAAATTAGATTCACCAGTTTTTGTTCGCTTCAGACATATTCACTGTATTGTAAAACTGAATTTACCTTTTGCACACATTCCTGGGGCTAAGCCAAGAACATATATTTTCTGTTAGACAATTTAAAAAAAGAAGTTGTTTCTCAAGCCCAGCTGCACGGACTCCAAACCACCCGCACCGACCTTTTTTTTTGGTTTACTGCAGCCAGAAATGTCAACTCACGATCTGTTCTAACGAATTTTGAATTCACCGGACTTTTTTGTGTGCGAGTGTTTGTATTTCATCGATTTCCTACGTCGATTTGTGAAAATGAATGGTGGGTAGGCGATTATCACTGCAAAAACGTGTGCAACGGGACAACAAGTGATCAATGACATCAAAGAATACAAATAGTTAAGAAGCACCAACTTTTCTAGTTTCTGAGAACAATATCGTACTTCTGGTTATGGCGCTATACACACTAGTGACACACTAAGTGTCACACTAAGTGTCACACTAAGTGTCACACTTAGTGACACACTAACGTCACTACTTCCTGGCATTAAAAGTAAAGCGGGATGGGAAATTTTTTTTCCCGTTCAGTTTGCCTCAGAATGCTGTTAGCGCTTCTTTCGATCTCTGTTCTTTGAAAGACAGTGGCACTGCTTGGTTGAGTCAGGCAATGCATCGCGTGCGCTGATTGGCTCTTGGCTTGGCACTCGACTGGGTTAAAGCCAATCGTGGACGCTCTAAGCTAAAGCTTTGGTATTGCTCGGTTTGGTTTCCACTTTTTATTTATTAGAACCATCTTGGATCACTCGGATTACTTTACGAATGCAAGTGTGTTAGGCGTATCACTTTTAAGTTTGTTTATCTTCCGCCATGGCCAACTCTCAGCTCGTGTCAGTTCGGCTCGTGTATAAATCGATCGAAATTCACCCGTGGGGAATTTTAAGCGGCTAAGGAAACAAATTGCACCGTATTGCAGCTTTACTAGAATATCATAAACAAAACATTGGATCCAACTGATAACTTTGTGTTTCTGGAAGGACTGAATGTCGATGAATGCAATGTTACCGCACACGTGGCTAATTCCAAGATGAAAGACGGCGGTGGTCGTATTTTCCCTCACGCACGTGTATTGGACATTGTTGTTGGACGGTACATTACATATTTCGTAACTGAGCCAGAAGTGAAAGCACCAGAAACTAAAGAAACTGTTCCTCAAAAAATGTTTCGACGCAATAAAAGCTAGTAGCCAAAGACTGCATTTGGCTACATCCTACCAACTCATCCTACCAACAGTAAATTCCAACTACACAATGCTGTTATCGACTGGCTTGAAGCTTTTAAGCTAGGTTTTAACAATACTTTGGTTCACACAACTGGAACAAACTTTGTCAAGGCGTTGGTCAATGTGATGTGGTATGTAGACCCTCACCTTAGTACGTTAAATGAACGAGGGTGCTATCTGCCATGTGAAATGAAAAAAATTATAGGGTATAACAAGCCAGAATTGGCAAAACATTCACGAAAGGTTCTGGATTCTGATATTTTGTCGCAGCATGCAACAATTTTGGACCAATTAATATTAGAACATTGGTTTTGTGGTTATAAATGGAAGGAGGGCAGGTCTGCAGTTATCAAATTAAGTGAAATGCTGCGCAAGAACACTTATTATTTACAATGCAAGCGATTGGAAGTGTGTGAAAATCATCAAGCAACCAGTCCGATCCATAGTGCTGCTGAAAGTGATGTGTTTCAAATCTTGGAGCCTAAATTCACTACAAAAACAACATTAGTTGCACACTACAAAGGTTTCTGGGAGACACTGAGTGCCACTCCAATCGGTCAGATAAACCTAGATGATTTTACGCCACATGATAACCGTGCCAGACGACATTTCATTGACGAGCTGCCAGATTCTGTGCCATACAAGTGTGTGTTATTTGCTCACGTCTACGGAAACAACAAAGGCACATATCATTTTATGTGGAGAATTTCTCCCGAAGTAAACGACAGTAACCTTCTGACGTTATCAACTGTAATTGTTGGGCAGTTAAAATCAAACATGCCAGTTTTTCACTCGCGCAAAATGCGATGGTTGTTCATACAAAGGTGTGGACTCCTTTGCAAAATCAAACCATCATTTCTGAGATTTATCTACAGTGATCTGACTGGCGATTCATCTGTGGCCATTTCAGAAAAACAAGCAGAAATTGACGAACGAGTAAGGAAAGCCTTTGCTTTGCAAGACCCGGATTTAATTATTGATTTAAGAAGCTACTTGCCAGGACACCCAGCTTTGTCCGAGGTCTTCTTTCTTGGCTGCCCCTTTTACCAGTTTTGGTTTTTGATATGATTACAGTTTACAGGAAAATTGCAAATTAAATACGTGGTTCCAAAGTCGGATTTTGCGTAAAGAACACCCAGACGACCATTACTGTGCGGCACTCTTTCGATATTTAAAAGAATTAGCTATTAAGCACCAAAGCCACACAACCACGGTGTGTATTGATGATAAACACTTGTGCAAAGTAGGCGAACCAAAGTATCCAGGTACAGCAGTGGAGAGGGGCAAGAGAGTTCTTGTTGCTGGTGACAAAAAAATAGCTGTTGCAGACCATGACTTCACAAAGTTTTCAGTTATTCCAAGTGTGTCCTTTGTCGTTCATATACCTGATGACATACAGGTCGGTACATTTTATAAAGGGCAAGTTTTTGTTGGGCTAAAAGATCATGTATTCGAGCCATCATCTCCGTTTTGTCATGTTGTCGAACTGCAATCTGTGTTAGAAAATTTCCAAGTAAAACCCATACTTGTTATGTACACTGATGGTGGACCCAAACATCGCTTAACATACCGTTCAGTGCAGTCTACACTCATATCGCTTTTCATAACTCTCGACTTTGACATGTTAGTAGCAGTAAGAACAGCACCAAGTGCTTCCTGACGAAATCCAGCGGAAAGAATCATGTCAGTGCTCAATTTAGGCCTACTGTGTTGGTTTGATGAGGGGGGAAATGGACCGACAACATGAGAAACTTGTTACTTCGTGCAACAGCCTAGCCACCATACGAGCACAAGATGAGAAGCATCCTCCCCAAAATGTGACATTCCAAGAAAGCATTGCTCTTGTCAAAGAACTACTAGCCTGTATTTTTGACAAATTTGTTTACAACAGAGCAAAGCTAAAACTGTTTCCTGCCGCAAGTGACAATGCAATCGAGCAAGTCTTTAATTCGTTGACTGACTATGTTGATGAAACGATTACCACAAATGATGTAAGCTCAGCAGACTTCAAAGGAAAACCAAAGCTGGACGACTTCATCAAACATTGCTGCCGGGAACGCCGTTATGCTTTCACAATAAAAAAATGTGGGAGCCACTTGAACTGTGATATTTACAGGTCCCCCTCGTCTTTCCGGTGAAGAGTTTGCTGGGGTTTGCTGGTTACCAGACCCACAACCAAAGGAGGGTAGTCAACACTATCAAAGTTTTCCAGAACTGTATGGAAAAGTAGATACAACTGAAGAGTTCCGACCTTCATTGGTGTCAACCGTGGATAGCAAGAAAGGTCACGAAATCCCTTTTAACCCCTCCACTCAAACCGCAAATACAGTTCAACGCACTGTCAGAATGCAATAAACCACGTGTGATTTATGTAGCTCACAATTTATCCCAAGCTGAGTTGGATATTTTGGATCGCGTATTAGACTATTATGTTTATACTTGTGGCTGCACTTTGAAAGAACTCATAAATGAAGGAGCACCCAGGATCTCTGCTGTTCTGACTAAACTACTTGTACGAGCAAATCTGGACTGTTTTTGTGACGTTGAAGTATGTTATTTCAGCAGTAACTCGTTTGTTGACATTTGTTCCCACTGTGGCAGCAACAAAATCCTAGTTCGCGTGGATGGCGCTTACTCAATTTGTTTGGTTTGCACGAATGCTAAAGCACTTCCCTTGCAGAAACGCAAGCATAATATTATTTACATGTTGAAGCAACTAAAAACAAGAAAAAGAAATAGATTTTGGGTTTTTTGCTCACCAAATATTGTGATAGGACTCTCATGTAAACCGGCATATTTGTTTGACGTTTTTCGTTAAAAAAAAAGAACAAAAATGGCTTTGTTTTAAATTACGACCACTATAATTATTATGGTATGGCTCCAGAAACAACTTTCTTGTTTTAAGTGGCCTTATGGATTTGCACTTTTTTCATTCATACCTCACTCATTGTTTTGTTTCTCTCCTCACACTTAGTCCCTGAAGGCTTCATTTATACGCAGTTACCAGGAAAAGAACCTCCATCATCCTTATGGCCATTAGCTACCTGGAAAGATATAAGTGAGACTTATGCTGGGTTGTTCTTTCGTGCACTTGGCGGTGATTCAGCTCCATTCGGGGAAATACAAGAAGCAAGCTGTTCTGGAATTAAACAAGTTCAGTATGGGACTAGTCCGAATCCAGTTGCTGGTCCAGTCAGCATTCCAGCAGACGGAACTTGGAGCAGTTTTGTTAAAACTAGCGTAACTGATGGCAAAGGTGAGGATATTTTTAGCCTAAGTTTCCATACGTCCGATGGTGATGTCAGACCTCGAAATCAAGCAGTGAAAATATGGCAGAGAATTGAGGATTAAACCAGTTTTCTTTAAAAGGTTAAAAATTTGAATCAATTAACATGTGGCTGTATAGAATTTGATTTGATTTACTTAAAAGTTTTATTTTAAAAATCTGTCTGTGGACCTATTGCTTACTTTGTTTTCAAGGAAATAAAATTTGACTGACAAGAGAATAAGTGTTGCATTGAGTGTATTCTGCTTGGTGGAAGGTAGAGGAGCCAGTATAATCGACCTAGCAGTGCCCCAAGAACCTTTTCGTTCCACACGTGCACAACTTGCCGATCTAAGCTTAAAACAAATGCCAATTGCTAATTAAAGGTTGGTGCCACAAAATTAGCATTGCAGCATCTAGGCCTATCGAGTTCTCTCGCACAGGAAGCAAAAGGAATGCACAAAGCAAAACTTTTAAAGCTACAAACAATCCACGTGACTCCTTAATTATTGAGTAAAAATTCGTGTGCCCTCATGCACCTGGAAAGAAGTTGTAAAGATTAGCGATATTAGTATCACCAGGAGCCTATAGAAAACAACTAGGAGCGTGTCTCGGTAACTTCCACTACAGTGTTAAGTCAGGAGCGGCTACAGTGGTGTACAAATTTGTTACCAGAGGTCGCCACCTGCACGAGGTGATTAGAGGTGTGCTTCAAGTTCTCAAGTCTAATTTTCGGTCCTTTGTTTTAAAACAATAAGTGTTTAACATGGAAACAATACCAAAGTAATAATAAAAAAACTAAACAGGCAGTCAGTTGTTTGTAAGTTGCTCTAACCAACAATAAAATAGAGTGTTGCTTTCGTAGGACACGTCTGCTTCGCGTGCCAAGTTTCAGTTTCGATTTTAGACAACTTGGCGCAGGCGCAGTATTGTTGCTCTTTCTGGCGTTAGCACTTCGTACTAAATTAAGCGCTTCTAACATAGACCAGCCACACACGCTCCTAGTTGTTTTCTATAGGCTTCTGGTATCACTAGATAGCGCCACGGAAAAATATAAAGAAAATCCCCTGGCGCCATCTAGTGACACTAATATTGTTAATCTTTACAGCTTGTTTCCAGGTGAAGGAGAGCGTTCCAAATTTTTAATCAATAATTAAGGAGTCACGTGGCTTGTTTGTTGCATTTAAAAGTTTTGCTTTGTGCATTCCTTTGCTTTCTATGAGAGAGAACTCGATAGGCCTAGATGCTGCAATGCTAATTTGGTGGCATCCGGCCTTAATGGTAGCTTTTGACTCGTATGTATACTAGCAGGAGAACTCGACGTAGTCATCATGATTTTTGTATTTTAAGATCACACTTGATAATTTTTTAGACTAGTTTCTTATTATAATCTTCAGGGATCTATTGGCATAAATAATTTGTATTTTTACCACATTAGTCTTTTATCTTTTCTATCTCATGGCAATTATTAGCAAACAATTAAAAATTAGTACACGCACACACACACACAGTGCCATCTCTTGACAGATTTCAGCAATGCGTGGTAGATACAGCATTCGCATCAGCATCATGGCGCGTTTAACGGGAGGAAGTCGTCAACACAGCATTGCCTACGACTTCTCGTGGAGACAAATAATTTCATTAACTGGTAGACTGGTAAG
>JAHWFP010136710.1:0-16048 GCA_023313725.1 Lithobius niger | reverse complement strand
TGCATTTGTGGGGATTCTTGCCTATCAGAAGGTAACGCCATACAATTTACCAAATGTGTAACTTAAGTTTGTGGTCAAGATTAGCGCAGGGTGCAGGCGTACAACCTTTTGCTAGGCGTCCACGTCAAAAACAAACAAATGTACCATCTCAAGACTTTTATTAAAACCTTTATTATCAAAACCGTATAAATGCTTGCCCGGTGCAGTTTGTGGCCTATCCATTTGCGTTCATGACGTCGCCCCAGCCTCCATTGCCTCCCAGTATGCATGAGCGTGCATACGGTCGACATATCTCTGTTCTGCTGTATCGTTAACTCCGTTCGCCATTTACGTACATCAACCTGCAACGGAAAATAAATACACATTACTGCATAGTATCAGCGTGCATGAAAAGATTCCCTATACCATCCAGTGACATTATTGTACAATCAAGAACTGCATGAAGTAGCGGCACTAAGATAGGGGAGTCAGACAGTGTGATATCATCTACGAAACAGCAAACTATCTACCATACCGTAGATAGTACATCATTAGTCTGCAAACGGTTTGCGCATATGATGGCAGCTGTCTTTCTGCCAATATCCCCACCATTCTGTTAGTGCAAAAATGGTATATTTTTTTTGACATGTGCAATTTCACAAGTTACGATGTCACTATGCTGTTATACCTTCCCGGTAAGTCGATGTTTAATCGTTGTTTAATTCACCATTGTATTCAATGCGGCAATTGTGAGTTTTCGTTGGCTGAGAGAAATTAGTCAGTTGTTATTCCATTTTCAAATCCACAACTTCAGGTCAATTTTTGTAAAGTTATACATACACGGTAATTCCATTGTCAACGACGTTATTGTATAGCTGCCTCATTATGATACTTAAACAGACTGACATTTTTTTTTTGATTGGCTGCGGTTACTTGCACTTCAGTTGAGAACCTCACTATCTTACATTATAAACCAAAGTCTCATAGTAGAAACGAAAACAACAACGACGATGACCCCCGAAAAGGGAACAATGAAAACGTGCGAGTGTGTCCATTCTTTGGCTTTTAGTTGAAACTGGTGCCTTGCTGCCTTGAAAAAAAGTTGAAACTGGCACATTGTTGTCTCGACTAACTCTAACCCTAACCCTTTGCACCCTTCTCTCTCGTGCAGTTGTTCAGGGCAATTTGCTCTGCGCGGTCATCGCAAAGGCATGTCTTAAATGACGTCATCTACGAAGAACTGTTATTTTTCACACGGTATACGGATTGCTCAAGCCAAAGCGATAAACTGGTGTGGGGAGGGGCCTGAACGGGGAATGACCGTTTGTGGGGCAGTGCTTATGTTAGCTCCACTATTTGATTGGGAAGGTGGTTGATACAAAACTATTCCTTCTAACCAAACACCGTGGTAATCTCAGCAGCGAGTCTTAAATGACATCATCAGTTATTTTTCACACGGTACGCATCGCTTAAGCCACAGGGAAAGAAGAATGGGAGTGGGGAGGGGGGGGGAGAGTGAGGTGTACCAGTAAGCATACGATTACGCATTAACTGTACCTAAAAGAGAATTCTGGGGGTTGTTTGGAATGAAGACCATACCAATTTGGCAATAACCTCGCAAAAGGGGAGGGTAACATGCATTAATTTAAATAACCATTCAAATTCAACTATACGTGTAGCAATGAGGAGGAAGGGAGGAAACGGAGAGGAGAGGGAGAGGACGGGGTAAAAGGGTGAGGGGAAAGGGGAGGGAGAGGATTGTCGGAAAGGAGGAGTATTACACAAAGAAAAATTGACTGTTGCAGTGAACGATCAGGCGGCACCGAGCAAAGAGTGGGGAAACAACCACGGGCCAAACAAATCCGGGCGAAGCCGGTACAACTGCTAGTCTACATTATAAAGCAAAGTCTCTTGGCAAAAACACGAGATCCCCCAAAGTAAAACGACAACGGCCATCCCTACAATGAAAATCGACGAACGTGTGAATTCTTTGGCCGGAAGATGAAACTGGTACGTTGTTGCCTAACTGAAAAGTTGAAATTGCCATATTATTGCATCGATTAACAATTTGTTCTGTGCGGTCATTTCAGTGGCAAGTTTTACATGATGTCGTGCATGAAGGACAGTTATTTTTCAAGCGGGGGGAGGGGATTGTGACTTAAGCCAAATCGCTCAAGCCAAATCGCTCAAGCCAAATCGATAAACTGGGAGTTGGGTAGAGGACCCGGAACCGAACGGATGTCCGTTTGTGGGGCAGTGCGTCAGTTAGGCCTGCTCTTTAAAAATTATAGAGATTGGGAGACTGGGGGTTGGTAGGCAATGCGTCTGTTACCATTAAGCATATCATTACGCATCATCTTGATGGGAGGAAGATGGGGAAAAAAGGAGGAGGGACAGGAGAGGTAGAGAATGGGAGCAAAAGTGGAGCATTCCAGGAAGCAAAATTGCCTGTCGCATTCAACGTTTAGGCCACACCTATACCGAAAACCGGGAACAACCACGGGCGAAACAAAACCCTGGTGCGAAGCCGGGAACAACTTCTAGTATTATTATAAGACAAGGCTGCTGAGTTTCAGTTTGTTAGTTCGTCCTGGGAGTCCAGTTTGCTCCACTTCAGTCCCCACTACATGTGATCCCAATGCTAAAAAAAAATGTGCAGAATCTGAATTCTGGAAGCGGATTACGGGTCGATACCAATAAAATTATATTATTGGTTTATATTATTGGTGTCGACCCGTAACCCGCTTCCAGAATTCAATTTGCCAAGCATTCAACCGACTACCCCTCTATGCAGAATCTAGCCAACTTCACAGGTAATACATATACGCCCACATGAACACAGTAAATCTCAAACAGTGCTAGCTGAATCCGTCATATGAAAGTGTGGCATTATCCATTTCTGACTGCCGTGCGACAAATGTTACTTCTTTTTGCTGGTTTGTGTATATATCTAACTTGCATAAAATACTCCCCTATAGGAAAATCACTAGAAATTTCTGGATATAAACTTACCTATATTCAAAACATCGGTGTACATTCCAATGAAAAACTATAGTTTCTTCGGTTTTAATGTATAATGCTGATAATGTTTAAAATACAGCTCATTTTGGTTCATTGTATTATTTCCAGGGAGGGCAATACCTTCTTAATCTAGTTGATAATTACAACACGATGAGCCGGACACTGATGGTCGCATTAGAAATTATTGCAGTAATGTGGATCTATGGTAAGTAACTTGAGTCAAAACTCACAAATCACTGCAAATCATACAGAAGTAAAGGGAATCACAACTGCACAACCGCGAAAGATTATACATTAAAATAGCTACGGTACGGTAAGTATTTATTATACCTATAATTCACTGTGATGATGCACTCAGGATTCAAACAAGTGAACTCCCGATCACTATATAGGCGCCGCTATTGTCCACGTGATCTTTCCAAAAATTTGTTTTTAGAGTAAAACCTTCCCGTACTTTCTATGAGAGCTTCATATTGCAGCCTGGACTACATCAGAGACAAATGTTTCTCTCATCAATGAAAATTAGTAACAACAATGTAAAGCTTCCAATAACTAGTTAACTTTTACTTTAACTTTATTTGAGATGATCAAACGCCCCTAATGGGCTTGACATGATTACAAAAAAATGGTTACAAAATGGAAATAAAACACCGAATAATACGCGAAAATTGTAAAAATTTAGCAATAAGCAAACATGCAAACAGCGTGCACTCTGCAAGGAGCAACTGATTTCACGCAAGGCTACGGGCTCGTCAGAAGGCAATTAATTCTTAATTTAATCAATATTCAACAATAAACGAAAAGATTAATCGATAAAATACCTATCATAAATCTGTTTCATCCTGAAATCTGGAAATTTTTTAAAACTGATTTTTAAAAGAATTTACACTTAAAGCCACAACTATTTCGACTGGGAGGTTATTCCAATGGCAGGAAAAAAAACATGTGTCGGGACCATTCGTGTGCATGGTAAGACATTTCAGTTTAAAAGGATGCCCACGAGTAGCACTAGATGAATAAATTTTGAAACAGTTTGTTACACTGGGTCCACCAAAGTCCTCTCTCAGAATTCTAAAGAGTGTGATAAATCCCCTCTCTTCGGGGGGCCCCCACCCCCTTTGGTTTCACCAAGAAAGTGACGGAATAGTACGTTTTCTAAGGCGAACTTGGCCTTGGCGATGTGGCTCATACACGACAGGGGTGTTGTGGTGTGGAACATTTTATTCTGAATCCGTATAATGAAATAAAAGTCAATAATAAAGGCTTAACGGATTTTCGGTTTTTTTTTTATAAACGAATTCCTCTGTTGTGCAGTTGTATTTCCTTTCACTTCTAAGTGACATGACGTTTTTGTCGTGGCTTCACTGTTAAATCATTTTGTTTAGTTTTCAGGTCGAGATTGGTTCAAATTAAAGAAACGGAAATTAGTTTCTTCGTTGGTAGATTTGTAGATATTATTTCAAAATGTTAAAGTCAGTAGCGGAGGGACCAATAGGCAAACTGATTAATTTCAGAAGATGGGTGTACGAATCCTGTTTTTCGTTAGTGCATGAAGTGATGGCGTTGGATTAGGCCAATATTTTTTATTCATGTGCTGTGTGAGGATGACTCGTTCTGGGCAACTAAGACTTGGATTTCATTATTGCCACAATTTTTGAAATTGAATTTTTGAATTTTTGAAATTTTTGAATTTTTGCCACATGTCAAAGTTTTGATCTTTGATTTCGATTTGAACCAGTACTAACTTGTTAATTTTGCTGTCGACATGCCGATTACTGTGGCTTTGTCGTTGACTGTAAGTTACAGCAATCAGTGGAAGCATGAGCCTGGTGCCGGACGTGGCAATGCCTACAGTGAATCCTACTCGGGTATCATCCTGCATTATAAGATCAGGGTCAAAAAACCGACACACGAAAGGCGAGCAATTAAAAGGCCGAAGGCTGAAACGCATATAGGCAAAAATGCCAACAGGTACAATAGGCAGGCAATAACAAAAAAAAACTGCTTTTATTTAGTTGCACTTTAATAAGTTACCATGTAATACACCTTACTGTATTTCAGGCATTGATGTCATGGATATAGACAAACTAGTGACGAAACCTAACAAACAGCGTAAAATTATTATATTGTTAAAATTGTAAACTTCTGTATATAAATAACTTGAAAAACCTAAACCGTCCTACGCTCATGCATGTAAAGATGAAGAGCTAATGGCGTGGCGGTGAAAGTGCATGTTGATTTTAGAATTCAGAGTGCTATTATGAGCCCTCGAATAGCCTGAAATGGACATGCTTAGGCTTTTCTGAAATCTGGGGATCTATTCTTTTCATAACTTCAAACCGAAATTGTTTAAGTTTGGTAGGGACCATCCTACGCTCACTTAAAGATTAAGAGCTAATGGTGTAGTGGCAAAATTGTATGCTGATTTTCGAATTCAAAATGCTATTGTGAGCCCTCCAATACCCTGAAATGGACGTGCTTAGGATTTTCTAAAAATTGGGGATATACTCTTTCCATCAATCCTAACCGAAATTGTTTCACTTAGATAGGGGCTGTTGTATGCCTATTTTAAGGTGTAACTGTAATTGGAGTAGTGGCTTTTGCCATTGCAATGCTAATATTTGTATTTGTATATAGCCTATCTAAGTTAAACAATTTACGTTAGGATTGAAGGATAGAACAGATCTCCACCTTTCAGAGCAGCCTAAGCATGTCCATTTCGGGGTATTGGAAACACAACAGCACTTTGAATTACAAAATCAACATACACTTTCGCCGTAACGCCATTAGCTCTTCATTTTTAAATGAGCGTACGACGGGCCCTACCAAACTTAAACGATTTCTGTTTGGATTGATGGAAAGAATATATACCCAACTTTCAGAAAAGCCTAAGCGTATCCATTTCGGGGTATGAGAGAGCTCACAATAGCACTTTGAATTCGAAAATCTAAGTTAGGCCACCATCTTGGAATTTTGACTAATTTCCCGGGGTCAAAGCTCCGTTATTTATAATTTTACGACGTTCAAACATAGGACATAAAAGGTACCAAATACAATGTTCTACAACTTCCTAACACATCTTCCTTTCAACAAATGCATATATTCGGCGGTTTAGTAAAAAAAAAATAAGAAAATAAGCTACATTTACAGCCGCCATCTAGGATTTTAACAAAATGCTCAAAGATGCCAAGGTGGCATCATCCAAATTTGGATACTGTAGTCATTTTACAGATAGAATCGATTGAAAACTGTCGTATATACTTCCAAATAAGCTTTTTTGAAATTGCACTGGACTATTCCATAGTTCCGTGGTTAAAAAGTGCAGGTCAAAACACAAAAAGGATTTAAATACAAAAGTAACTAGTGTTTTAGAATGCTTTAGACTAGTTTGATAAAACATTTCAGCTGTTTTTATTTTACAAATATAAGCTCTTTTAGCAATTTAACAATATCTAGAATTCGTACTGGAACTACCCTCCCAATCACGTTCCAGAATTCATAATGGCACTCCCAGTTTGTTTTTCAAGAATCTTTTCTACTTTTTTAAAATCAGTTAAAAAATTAGAAAATAAATATACCTTATATCGGGGCCTTTTGGTACGTTGGCCTTTTCGGGTGTCTACCTTCAATACCTTTCGGCCTTTTGGGGTCATAAGGTGTTGGCCTTTATGCCTTTCAGCTGTCGTCGTTCTGACTACATCCCGTATGATAGGGATAACTTGCATACTAGTTCGAATGCCCAGCAAAGTACAATATTGACAGACATGTGTTATTTTTACTTCTGTTAATTCAGTGTAGAGTTTAAAAGCTCCTAGCCTTTAATAATTGTTTCAATCCTTCCCACCCTCTCTACATTAAGCCTACTTAATTTTATTCAGTAGTCATGACAGGTTTTGTTATGCTTTATTCTCACTCAACTTGCTTTACAGGGTTGGACCGATTCTGCAATGACATCGACTTAATGTTGAACTTTCGTCCAAATCTCTACCTCAGAGCTAGTTGGAAATATATTAGTCCAGTCTTGACATTGGTGAGTAAGACGAAACAAATTCAAGTAAATAAATAAATAAATAAATAAATAAAAACACAATCAGATTTATTACACCGACATGAATCTAACATAAGCAGAATAATTTAAGAGATAAAAGCAGGCTTACCAGTTGGTCGATAATTATCGAATTGGTCGTTATTTTTTTTCCAAGTCGTTAAAAGTCGATAAAGTTCTGTTAATGTCGATAAAAGTCGATAAATTTAGGTGTTGAAATAAATGTATCGCAAAAAGTCATATTACCGTATTTTTTTTTTAATATTGGCGATTTGTCACGGTCTCTACGTACGCGAAAGCAGTTATAAAATGTGAACTTCCTGTTTCATTTCGAAAAAGTAACTCTTTGAGTTGCTCTACAGCATGAATGTATAGCCCCGTCTTTTCGCTGTACCGCTACCGGAAGTTCCATTGTGCGCAAGAGAGCGTTAGCGCTTGCATTAGCTTTAGCTAGGCTAGACACTTTAAAACTTTGTATCGGAGATTGTGGAGGCCTACCTAGTTTCTTTTTAATTGTTATTCATCTTTGTTTATTAATGAGTTCAGTTGTAAAAGAGTATAAATTATTATTTTACAGTATTGTAACGTGAAATAGGAATGTGTTTGTGAACGGCTGACTCGTTACGGTAATAAGAGAAACAATTGAACCGTCGATTCGCTTATGTTAGTCAAACAGCTGAGATCGAAAACTACTTTTCACATCGTGCATCTGTAAATAATTGTTAAATTATTAAAGGTACATGCATACTTAAGACATTCTTGACCTGAAACTTGATGGCCCGCAAAAGCTAAATTGTAATCTAGTCAGCAGACGATTTGGAGAACAACTCGCCTTCAAACGGCATCCACATCCACAGCTTAAGAGATGATCGTAGGTCTATATGATACGGAGCCACAGAAGTGCCAAGTTTGAATCGATCCTTTTAGTGGAAATGCATACAATTAATATTACGTAAACTGCAGTTCACACGTTTTTTGTGGCCTGACGAAGATAGGAGGACTGAAAATAATATTTTTTTGGATAATGCGTATCGAAAATTCGCGATACTGATGAGTATAGACATAGCATCGTTTGACTAGATTTTTGTTTTTTTTTCACTCAAAGTAAAATGGTCAAATTCTTTGCCATAAAGAAAAGTAAAAATACTAATTCAAAAGAATTAAATAGCAAAAAAAAAAAAAAAAAACAATTTGTCTTGACGGCTTGAGAACATCGGGGAGGAGAAGCATCCTGATCAATCGTCGTCTCCAGGAGAACCCACCTCATCCCTTCTTGATGTAATACTTGAATGTTCCCTAACCATTAATTTGCTATTGTTTGAAATTTTTATTTTACATCGGAATAATGCTAAGTACCTTTTTTTGGACATTCTGATCCCTATAATCAGAAGCTGTGATTAAAAAAAAAAGAAAACTTTTAATTTTAACGAGCCAGGTTAGAACTTTATTTGGAGGGGAAAGGAATCAGCCGTACAAACAATTGTTTTTTTTTTTTTTTTATAACATTAGACCAAACGCTATCACCTATGTTGGTGACTTGCTTGCATTTGCGGTTTTTCATTTTTTCAGTTCATATATGTCTGCGAGGTCTTTTTCAGGAGATATTCAGTAGATATTGGTCGATATTTGGTCGATAATTTTTCGCTGCAAAGGTCGATAATTCGATATTTTTATATGTAAGGACCTCTGGCAACCCTGAGATAAAAGCTAAAAAAAAAAAAACCGTTTCAATGGAAAAAGGTAACAAGGTGTTGAAAGTGCGATAAAAAATCTCTGGCAACGCGTTCTCCTGCATCGAAACAGTAATTTCATTTCAATTGTTTGTCTGGAGTTAAAGACGTCAGTGGATCACTTAGTTTTTCCCGTTAACATTGTTTGGTTCTGGTGGAAAAGAAGGCGGTGGTATTGGTGTACCAAGCATGTCTTCTGTTGTGGTACTGTAGCTGAGCAATTAATGTGATGAACTGTACGTCTGGTTGGAGTCATGTCTATTAGAACTCACCAGAGAAAATCTGTAACAATATCATTGCAAACAGTTGTAACTTATACACCAGTTGCGCGCGTCCTGGTAAGCCTAAATGTGAAATCTTAAGGGTCCTTGCCAATACCAATGCTAAAGATGCTTGTGACTCTGTACTAATGAAAATGTCCAAATTTGCTAAGTTTATGGATGATAAAAAAGAAGTTAATTGACGGTGCTTAATTAGATGAATGCTGTTAAGAATTAGATTAACGCTGTAACTCTATAGTCTTGTCTGCTCTGTGTAAAAAGATACTTAGTATTCACCAATGTACTTCAAGAATAAGTACAGCAGGTTAACATGGCTGGCACAGGATATATATAGCTATATTGGCAGTACTATCCTGTGCCAGCCATGTTAACTAGCATTTCTGATTTTTTGTCACTTTTTAATATGAAGGCAGAATGGGATTTGAATCAGTGTCTTGACAAAACGAAAACGTCCAAAGTCTGCCAGTTCAGGCATCATTAGACTAAGTTGAGCAGTCAGGTGGAATTTGTTCCAGCCTCCAGTCCTGTTTTTCAGTTGAAAAAGTGTCTCATTTTGCAAAATCAAGGTTTCCAAGTTGCTGTTCGTATTGCTACGATTCTGAAGGTGATATACGCCTAGTCTAGAGAGTCATAACTTTGTGAGTGAGTGAGAGTGAGTTTCGAATGTACCATCCGTTGAGAAGTTTTCGCTAATGGGTAAATGTTTATGTACAAATGTTTACTGCAGAGCAAAACGGAAGAACTAGCCATTGTTAGCACTCACAAAACAAATGTCACTGAACTTTGCTCTCAAATTGTTGAGTAAAATTCTTCTTTGCTGTTCGGTGTAACATTCCAGCCCCCACCTCCCCCCCCCAAAAAAAAAAATCCGCCGGTAGATATATTTCATAACGCTGTACGTTTTTTAGAGATGCACAGTTTATTTCTTTCAGAAAATTTTACTTTGTTTTCACGTTTTCTGTATATGACGTTTGCTCCAATAATTTGCAGATCTTCTGTGGGTTTATATCTAGTTTGCGGATTTCGCACAGATTTCGGGCACAGTTAAGTTTCAGATTTTTTTCTAAACAGCAAAACAATGTTTCTTGTTATGTCACAGCATTTCAACAAGTGAATGAACACTAACAATGGAAGTACGCAGCAGACTTTTGTTTAGCTCAAAGCTAACTTATGTCAGCTATCTGCAAGTTATTTTCAAATTTACTCTTGGCTTTTTTAAAAATTAATAAGTAGTTTTACTGTAGTAAACTATTAAACAGATTAATGAACATTATTAATGAACTGCAATTAAAGAATCATTTGTAGTTATTGTGCGCGCAGTGTATCTTGAGTCCTGCAGATATTTTATGAGCGGCTACATCTTCCTGGAGGGAGCGGCTTTAATCGACGGCCGCCATTGTTTTTGTGACCATCTAGGATTTCAACAAGGTGCTCTGCTATCGAAAACATACAATCGATTATCTGTATTCGGTCTGGGGCGAACTCAAGATAGGCCGCGGACACTTTAATTCATTAGAATGTGAAAAACATTCTAACTCTGTAACTTAATAACTCTATAACTCTGTAACTCTGTAACTCCATCTGTAATTTATAAATCGACTCTCAATTGATGCATAACCTATTTTGAACAGAAAACAGATTCTATACCGGTACAGAAGCAAACCAAAACTTGTTAATAGAAAATGAAACATGTAAGTATGATTGTCTATTTGTAAGTGATGGGAAATGGTATGGTTATCACTACGTATACGCATGTGCTCGTGTGTGTTAACAAGTGCAATTTAGCATTACCTTTAATTATGTTTTTCTTATTGTTTCTTTACAAAGTAAACTACAATTTTATTGCAGATTTTATCTTCACTTCTGCGCCAATATTGTACAGATTTTGTGATTTTGTTTGTCCAGTTTAATTGCAGATAAATATATTTCTGCAGTATTTCCGCAGGTCATTTTCAGCTGACATAAAGGAAAGCATAAAATACTAATTTGGGTTAAGGAGAGTTTGTTAATTATTAATGTGCTTAATTTTCAGGGACTAACATTAATTTCGTGGGTGAGTTTCTCGCCCCCGACCTACGGAGATTATCACTACCCAGCCTGGGCCCACTGGATTGGCTGGTCCATCGCCATTTTGTCGCTAATTCAGCTCCCAATGTGGGCCGCTTTTGAACTCCATAAGTACTGGAAGCGAGATGTAAGCTTTGCGATATTGATAATGACGATAAAAGACGTTACATTCTTCTCGCACAACCACGTTAATTTTTTGTTTTGTTTCTAGGATGTATGGGCCGCTTTCAAGCCAACGGACGATTGGTTACCAGCAGACGATGAAGTAGCAGATATTTCAACCGAACTAGAATCGATGTTGAATGTTACGGTTAAACGCAAAAGCCAGTCGTAACGGTTATATAGTTACACATTAGTAATTTTTGTTTTATGTATTGTATGTTAACGAAATATAGAATGACAGGAAATGACAGGAAAACTAATTTTTCACACGTTTTGGTATTTTTGATGTGCTGTAGCAGTAGGCTACATAGTGCTATAATTGGTCCTAAAACCATTAATAGGCTGACCAAATATAGGCTGTGTCAGCTAATCGCTGCATCACCTTACATCCATCTTGGATCCCCCCCCCCAAAAAAAAAAACCACATGGTTCGGAGCCCTCTCCATACTGTACTTAAAAAATAATAATACCGTATTGTGTTTTTGACAAATGCTGTACGTACTTCATATAAAAGTGTGTTATTGTGCCGTACACAATTTGGTGAATTGATAGTGTTCGACGTGAGAAATCCAACGACAAGCACCCCCCCCCCCCCCCCCCCAACTCTACTTTCGCTTTTAATAAACGCAGCTGTTTGATTCATCGTTTGAAATATTTTAACCAAATTTTTTTGGCGATCTGCAATGGCCGCTGGACGAAACTTCATCCGAGATTAGTAACAGAGACGGATAGTAGAAAATTGTAACCTTATATGTTCATTATAACGTAGGCTATCACTGCTTTGAATAATTGTCTCAGGAAGCACTCGACGTTAGCCGCACACTATTTAAATGAATTTAGTACGAGTCTTACGTTTGAAAAGTAGTCTTACGTTTGAAGATTTCTACGACAAGCTGCGGTATCTTTCACCACTACAGTATATGGGAAATGCAGTTCGGTTGACTGGCGGCCCAGACGTTAAAGTAGATGTACGAACAATGCTAGAACAATGTAAGGCTTAGTGAGACGGTATGCGCGAGACTCATGTACGGTAAATGCTCCAATCCATTGGAAATAATGGCTTTTCCTCCAATGCAGTAGCCACGTGGTTTAGTTGCCCCCCCCCCCCCCCCCCCGTTGTGGTTATTTGTGGCCGAAAGCCAACCTTCCCTCCCCCACCACCCACGTGTTTTTTGAATGTCCCTTACATCAACGGGGTGCAACTGATTCTTGGAATGTAACTTTAATATTATACTTTGTTCCAAATTATGTTTGCAGGAAACTGACTGTGTGACGCCCCGTTTCCTTCCACCGTGTGCACAAATATGTGGTTATCACAGTTGTATACTATACACAGTTACTGTTGGAGTCTACGAATGGGATATTTCCGTGCTTTTGGGACTCGTAGTGGAAGGAAACATGGAGTCACACAGTCAGTTTCCTGCAAACATAATGTGGAACAAACTATAGAAATGTGCTGGGAATGGGTTGCAATAGCTTGGTCCCCACCCCGAACCAGTCGGGTTTGGTATTGCATATTTTCGGTTAAATTGGAGGAAATTCGGGTCTCGCGTGCCATCTATACCACACGCCATGGCTGTTTGCTGTGACGTGCATATCACGTGACTGGGCTAGTCCAATCAGACGGCCAAACAGCCGTTGTTCTTTGTTCGTCATTGGCTAACTCATGGTGACGTCACGGCAAACAGCCATTGCGCATGGTTTATAAAAAGCTGAGAAGCAACGACTCGAGACCGACTTTATGTTTGGTTTTCGTGTCCACAAGTTCGGACTCTTGAGTTGCGTTTGTGTGAAGTAGAATTGAGAGTGAATCGGCATGTTTCGTTTGGCAAATAATGGCAAATATGCATTTATTACCCATTAGTCACCTACCGTGCGCTATTTGCTAGCCTACTCCTGTCGCTACCGTGGATTGGAAGAAAATTTATATTTATTATTTATCTCGTGAAATCACTAAGCAGCGTTCCATAATCGGGGCCCGTCCGGTGGTGTTACGGTGCCACCTTCTTTAAAACTTGGTAAGCTAGGCAGTTGTACAAAATTACCCCTTTTGATCCCCACCCAGCCACCTGCCACCCGTTTTCTTCTCCCACCTCTTGTTGCATCACTGAATGTCATCAAAAACGGTTTTGGTACTCCCAGCTTTTAACTACGCCGGCTTGATTTCTCCAAATTCATTCTAGCTTTATTATGATTATACGTGGTTCACGAAAATTGAGACGATGGGCGATCCCTTTAGTTTGCACAAATATTTTCCTTAAAATGTTGCACTGCATCTGATCACAACATAGCTTCTGCTTGCAGCGGTTTCTAAAGCAAAATATTTTGACAAGGCCAGTAATAACCAACAACAACGCCTTACTATGACGTCACCTCCTAATGACATGTCACGTGCCGATTTAATATAAAGCCATCGGTTGTCAACTCAATCACTCCTTTTGTGGGCATTTTGTTCCAGGCTGAAAGATGTTTGGAGGCCAAGTTTTGTTTTCTTCGCCTTTAAGTTCACTGTTTGGAAGCTTATTATCGGTTAACTCTGGCGGATTTGCTGTTTATTTTGCCGCATGGAAAACAGACTGATGTTCTACTCCAACCACTGTTTACACTGTTTAGCGCTGTTCTAAACCACAGTGGGTGTAAAAGCACACCAGAAAGGATGTTCTGTAATACTCACCTGTCCGATAATCAAGTGATTATTGCAGAGTTCCGATATTCAGCAACTCGATTGTTGGGAGACATTTTGGTGTAATTCGCGGTACCAAATACACAACATTACCAAATACAGTGCATTGTTAAAGTACCGATATTGTTTTGATACGAAGAAGGCAGGACCATAGGTTTTTGTAGGGCGACGCTACGATTTACTTAGGGTCCCAGGGATTCTCGTGCTCGCTTGTTTCCCGGCCGGCCCCTGCTGTGTGTTCTGATTTGTCATAGTTCGTGTCATAGGTTCGTGTGCTGCTGTGTGTAACGTTCAGAAATGTATAGACGGGTCGTAACTTTAGGTATAGTTTTTAAGTAGACTAGGTTTAGAAAGAACTCATGGTGTACTAGGCCGTTATGCTCTGTAAATAAAATAAAATAAAATAAAATAAAATAAATAAATAAGGCAAAAGTTCTTTTAGCAAAAGTTCTTTTAGTCATTCTCAGGGCTCAAAGCAGAGCATCAGTTAAAGTTAAACAATGGTAAAATTGTAATTCTAGACAATGCACAAAAGTGGAGCTGGTTTTGTATTTCTTTGGATGCTACAAACAGTGTTTGTTTGTATTTGCATTTTTACTAGGATAGCATGTTAAATTCAGATTTTAGAAGATGGTTTATAAACAGGTGTCTTAAGCTTAAATCTGGGGTAATTCAATACATTTTCCCCCCATAAACATTATTATCAACAAAATTAATTGTTCAATAAAATTTATTATTATTTTAAACGCGAGTGTTAGCTCCATAATACCAGATATAGCCTCATTCATAAGCACTGGGAAAAACCATGTACCGGGGTTCTAAGCATAATACCAGCACCAGGTGAAAATTTTCTAGTACCTCCAAACACTAAGTTTGGTACTGGTGACTCCAAGACACGTCAACCTAAAAAAAAAAAAAGTTTCTGTTGAGTGGACGTGACGTCACCATTCGAAGCGACTAGTGGCTCTATGGCGTCATCAAACTCAACGACCAGCAGCGGCGATGCATCTGTTGAGAAGTTAGTATGGTTGACGTCAGTTTCTTTACAGTAAATTTCATTTATGACAATCCAGCGTTTAATGCGTAAATTGTAAGGTTAGGGATTCTGTTTCACAGTCGTGTAAACGAAACAGCTAAAGCCTGTGTTACTCACAGTGTTGTTAGTTGTGTTTCAGACCTTACACTTTAACAACGAAAATGGAAAATTTTACGTTTATCTCCCACATGCTTCCAGAAGAAAACGCAGTTGAAAACGCAGAAGAAAACGCAGTGAGCAACTGCTGCAAACAGTTTTTCTTCCGAACGTATATTATTGGATTGTTGGTTTTCGTACTGTTCAGGGTCGATTAGTAGGCAGTGACGCTTTTCTGAAAACATGGAATAAAATAATACCTGCTTCCATCAACGGCACCAGAAGGCAGTAGTACTTGTTCAGGTTCTCGTATATAGGAGGCGAAACTTGAAATTAAAAATGACGGCATCGTTACCATGGTAACCACGGCAATAGTGACGATACTTGAGGAGTGAATTTTCAAAACGCAACAAGTCCATTTCACTTGTTTTTGGGAAATCGAGATAAACTGATTACAAACTTAAATAAACACAACTGTGTGATATTAATGCAGCTTGTTATTAACTTGTACATCAAAAAACACTTAGCAGAAAAAAAAATCTTAAATTTACTATGATGTTGCAAGTACAAGGATTTATACTATGGACATGTTTCATTTTGAAAAATCACTTTGGACAAGTTGCATTTTGAATGCATTCGACATGGACATGTTGCATTATGAAAAAATGGTACTGCACATGTTCGCACTTTTTAAGTAATTATTATGCCCAGTCGGATGAAGTTTGTGAAGTTTTTAACTAAAACGTTTAAAATGTCCATGTTAAGCTTTAAAATACATGGAATGATCAAAAAGAAACATGACATTATTCACGTTCTAGCCTTTTTTTTTAATCTTGTAACGTAATTTTGGAGCAAGCGTTAGGAACCCTCTTTGTGGACGCATTTAGGTGGGAATTCAGAGGGCTATGGATCAGAGCCACGATACCTACATAAAGCAATAATTTTCTT
>JAHWFP010136708.1:44998-77775 GCA_023313725.1 Lithobius niger | reverse complement strand
AGAATTCTAATAACGCATTGGCTTGTGGGGTCTTCTCCTGGACCCCCTCCCCCATGTCTGAAAAAGTTTCTAAGTGGTCAGTGTCAATGCTAATGTTAAGGACACTACACATTTTTAAAAATGTGCTTGGGCCCTGGGGGATTCTTCATCTTGCAAAGGTTGATTGGCTGCGTTGGAGGTATAGGCGTGTCACACACACTTTGCATTTATCCTATCAATAATCATTGTACTGCTAGGATTCTGGATACCGTCGTGGTTTAAAAACATACACTTCTGAATTTTTCGAGAATATTGTTTTTCTGGCTGCAGAAACCATTGACGGGTAGTCTCACTTGACAAAAATGCTTTTCTGTGTATAGGAGCTATTTTTTTGTTGGACTTTAACGGGGAGGGGATAAAGATTTATTTTCTGTCTTGCACGTGGGGACGGGGAGGAGGAAGTCATCGAAATTTCCGCTGATAGTCTCACCAGGCTCTCAAGAACGCTTACTTTTTGTTTGTGAAGGGACCAAATTTTATTTTCGGTAGTTGATGAAACGTGAGAGTCAAGACTTTTCACGGTCTTTGGGGGGGGGGGGGGAGTAAGGAAGAGGAGGAGGGGGTGAAATGGTTATCAAAATTTTGCCGGTTAGGAAGTCAATTCCCCCACCCCCCCGTAGACAACGACCGATCCCTTAGCCTAAATGAAATTAGACCATCATTTCGTTTGCTTGCAATTCGGCAAAAAAAAAACAGAATATTTTATCTAGTAGCATTAGAGTTAACCATTGGAAAATCAGGCTGGTGGTAAATTTTTGTTTAGAATTAGGTCGTAGTATATAACAAGGCAAAAAATAATTGAGGTATAACTTGTTAAAAAAAAGTTTTTCTTCCATACATATCTAAAATTTCGTCAAACCAATGCATAGAAAAAAACGTAGGAAAAAGTCAAGATTTCAGTTTTTCAGCTTGTCTAGTCGTAACACCCTCAATTGATATTATATCTGCTCATTAAATTATTTTATTATATTTTAATTCGGTCAAACTACTAGATCTAACTCCGTCAAAGTTTGACACGACGTCCGTTAGTTCATGCTATAGCGAGATGCAGCACATGGCATGTTGCGCGTTATTCGCCAGCGGGCGTTGCGGTCGCGCATTACAGAGAGAAGCATTGGGGAGACTAGCGGTGTCCTATCTGTGTGGCGGTTGTTCTCTAATCTGTGAGAAGAACGATAATTGGTAGGACGATTAATCTCTGTGTCGATTAATCTTTGCAGCGTCTGACGCCATCTTGACGCAACAAGCGAGCGTGAGAGGGGCAAGGAGAAAACAAAACAGATTAACATAACAACTAGAATTTCTAATTCAACTTAAAAAATTTAAAAGATAAGACTTTTTTCATTTCAATAAAAAAGTAAAAATTATGGGCAATGTAACGGCTGGTGCAATTTGTTTTGAATTTATTTCGAGAATCGAGTGTTTCACCAAGTGGCCACGTAGAATTGGTGGCGTTTGTTTCACGTTACCGCCGCCAGATGTCAGGACCGTTAACGACAGTTGGTTCAGGGTCAATAAATAAGTTGTATACCCCCTCTTATATTTATGCCACCCCTGCTAATATTTATACGAAAATCGCACGATGCTCTACCCTGGCGCCAGGGCCGGATTTCTAAGTAGGCCTGGGAGGCCCGGGCCTATAGCGGCACCTTTTTAGGGGCGGCACGACGGCTTCAAAACAATCGTGCTTGTGATCAGCTGGTGCGAGTTTTGCCGGAGCTTGATATTTTATGGAACTGTAACTAAATGCTATGTGCCATCCATTGTTAAGAATTACGCTAAGCGCAAGCTGGGCTGCAAAGCTCAGTCTAATAGTTTCGAAATTTCGCATCCCATCAAGAGATGTAAATAAATAAGTTGTTGCTATCAAAGAGCGATTTTGAGAGACGATTTAGAGTTTGACGGTGGCTCGATTTTTTTTAAACTTTAGGCTCATTGTTCAAGGCGTTTATAACTATACATTTTTTGTCCGTCAACTCAACGGCATGTTAGTATTGACTGAGTATGGGGAGATGGCCTGATTGAAGGTTAGCACAACTGTCTCATGGGCAAGAGTTCCCTGGTCCGAGTTTGACCTCAGCCACGTCTTGCATTTTCGGGAAAAAGAGGATGTGATGATTTGTGCGCGTGTCGATTGTGGCGTGTAAAAAATCCTAAGAATTAATTGAGTGCAGGACTCTTAACACCACTGCTATCCGTGAGTAGTGACTTAAAAAAAAACCAGTTTCGTTATTGTCGAGGATTTACTACAAAAATGTAAAGGGAGGGTGACAGGAAGAAGTGAATAAAAAAAGGAAGGGCGAGAGGGAAAAGGAGGGACAGTAGGGGGGGGGGAGGGAAGGGAGGGAGGGGAGTTAGGTTCAACAATGTTCGTGACTACCCTCCACTCCCTCGGGAAAACTGCCGCTCCCCTCCCAGATATAATCTCACGCTCCACTCCTGTATGTAAACATGTAACGGTTACGACCCTGGGTTTGTCGTACGTTGATCATAGTGGTGACATTAAATGATTAGCTGCGAGCGAGTGAAAGTGAAACTGAGACGCACTCAGTGTAAAAATCAAAGGGAAGAAAAGAACAAGGTCCTTCTCAATCAAATCCCTAATATTTCTTCATTTTTACCCAAAAGAAAAAAGAAAGTAGTGACTTGGGCTTGGAGTATTGAGTGGTTGACCGCCAGTGAACAACTCTTCCAAATGTAAACTAATGATCGTTTGGAAAGCAGTAACACCAACACCCTTCCATCTGTTTATCTCGCTGTAATTCTTTGTTCAAGTAGTCTTACGAAATTTAAGTCCAAAGGGCAACGGAAATGGATACTTTTAATTATTTGGCTTTAGTAAATAACAGAGCACAAATAATACTGTCCTACCTGTTTTCCGTGAATCGGTACAGAACATAAAAATTAAGATAGGTGGGGGGGGGGGGGGGGCGGCGGCATTGTGGTTGGGCCTACAGGCGGCAAGAGCTTGAATCCGGCCCTGCCTGGCGCCATCTGTTGTCCTTTATATCATTAAATCTTGCAGCAAGCGAAGGAGTGCACAAACCATGAACAAACAAAATATTATCAACAAAGTAAACATTAGGGAACATTAGTAAAGTAAAGTAAACATCAAGCACCAGTGAACAATCTGTAAAGGTTAACGATATAAATTATAACAGATGGCGCCACTGTAGTATCGTCGAATTTTTCCATTCGTAAACGTGCAACTACCTGTGTGTAATATATCCGCTTTTGCAACGCTCAAAACGACCTCATAAAGTTTACGTTTTCAGGTAAAAATCTGGCCCATATCTCTCACATCTGCCCTGTAAACATCAGTTTGTGATAGAGATAGAGATCAGTAGTGCACGTTGTCTACTGAGCTCTGCTTAAATTCAACAATTATCTAGACACACGGTAGTGTGTCGCACCAAGTTAGGCAACAATTATCACAACAAACATCACATCAATTCAATTGTCGAGGTTGTAAACCATTGTAGCGCAGCGCCATAGCGTCAGTGTCTTATATCTTGAAGAATAGTTGGGCACTTTTCAGGTACTTGAGGACAAATAATAATGCGGTACAAAAGCTTAAAGTGGCACTATCACCGATTGAAAGTATACGAAATCCGACGACATCTAGTGCTATGTAGTACTGTCTAGCTGTTGCTTGCACCAAGCGAAGGAATGCATAACGGCATTTCTTTTAACGAAACAAACAAGCCACGACATCCTTTATTATTACGTTAAAATTTGGTTCGTCTTCGTGCACCTGGAAGCAAACTGTGCAGGTTAACAATAAAACTGCCGCTAGAAGGCGCCAGGGTATTTTCGTTCGCATTTCAATCGGTGATAGTGCCACTTTAAATTGTGTTGAAATCAAGAGCAATGACCCACCTGACAAAAATTAACTCGTGTAAGAATGCCAGCTAAGCTGCTTTCAATGCAAAATCTGACCCTCAATATCGTTGAAAATGTGTAACTAGCTAGCTAGCTACTAGCTAATTCTAGTCCGCTCATCCCCATGTTAATTTCCATAGGGTGATTATTCATCGATACCGGGATAACGGGAAGGCTTCCTTCCAGCTATGAAATTGGACGAATGGCTACAGTATGATACGAACTGCCCTTTTATGGTTTGGTTTGGAGTCTAGGGGTGTAACGAGGATGGCGTGGGATGCCGCGTAAGTACGAAAATATTGTTATAACCATTGTTAGTATTGTCGGCATCGTCTCTCATTGGACAGCCAAAGTTCGGACAATGACAACGTGTATACTGACGTGCGTGCCTAGACACACACTAGTGTAGCACGATGAATCTAAACAACGTTGCCAAAGAAATTGTATTCACGTCCAATTCACGAAAAATAAACCATCTCTAAAAACAAAGGAAAATAAACAAAGGCAACTGATGAAGAGGCCACCAAATTGAGAGTGGTTTGGCCCTTCAAAGGAGTGATATCAACACACCAAAACTAACGAAATAAAACAAATTACAACAAAATTAAAACCAAACCAAAAACCTGTAAAGGGGTGACCAAGTTGAGACTGGTTCGACCTATAGGCAAAAGGTAGTAGCAAATTGTTGAAAACCAATTTCTTGTTGACATGCCACTTTATTACACATCTGCACGGTAGCGGAATTGAGTCTAATGCACAATTTTAAAAAAAGGACTGATATCATATCAAAAACCAAAACTGGTAAAAGAGGCCACCTAGTTCGTAATGGTTCGGCCCTTCAAAGGAGTGATATCAACACACCAAAACATTCGCCAACTTAATTGCACCGAATAATACTTTGGACGTTAAATGGAAACTTGAACATTGCTACCGAAATTAGCAATGTTCTAGTTTTCATTTAACCTTCGAACTTAACTTGGCGAATGTTTTGGTGTGTTGATATCACCTTTGAGGGGCCGTACCATTCGGAACTTGGCGGCCCCTTTTACCAGTTTTGGTTTTTTAAGTGATCATATTTTCACAGGCAGGCTATTTTTCAGCATGTAGCGGCTCCATGAATGCTTGATGAGTCCGTAGGTAGAATTTGGCGAACATACGGTAACTTTGAACTGTGATTTGGAGATAAATGAAAGTCCCAGATATGATGGGATAAGGCCGCATCTGGGTTGCATGCTCGTTGAGATTTTAGTATAGCTTCTTCAATTTTCTGTAATTTTTGACAGCCATCCACGCCTGCAATTATGAAAATCCTGATTATTACAGTGTTGTGTGGCAGTTTTCAGTGAATACATCCACTATGAGTCAAGTATTTAGAGCAATTTGCTCTGTCCTTCCAAGGAGAGGACTTATAAGTGTGAATTCTGTGGTGCTGCATTTTTAGGTATAGATCGTTGACAGAAGGCAGTCAAATCAAGGCTGGCGTGAGGCATTGTTAGTGCAAATCCCGTGTTGCTGCTTTTTCTCGCTTAAAGAATTCCCACAACCTCAGGCTGCTCTTCCTGGCGAGGGGCCTGTTTAGTGCAAATTTTGTTGTACGAACATGGGAAAACCAAGCAACTCGGCCAGTTCCAGACCTATAAGAAAGCCGCGAACTACAGCAGTTAAACAAACCAGCAATAATGAGTTCACAGAGTTACAATGGATGCAGTGTGAAAGCTGTGACGAATGGTCACTCTACCAAAACACAAAAATTAAAGTCAAATATGAAGACATCTTGGCCAACAAAGTGAAGTATGAATGCCGATTGTGTAACCTGGATGCTAACCTCTCAAGAATGAAAAAGAGAGTAAGTGACGTCGAGGACGAAAACATAACAGCTGCTTAACGATAATGCTGCATTGCAACGTGATGTAGATAACCTCACTATACAACTGGATGAATCAAAGGAAGAGTTGAAAGCTGTCCAAGATGCCCTCTCCAGCCTTCTTCTTGATGATACTAGGAAACCAACTGACTTGGAACCTAAAGGAGCAGCTTCATCCAGGGACAGAAACCAGCTTGAACCTGCAAATGACAGCAGTGAGGACTGGACTACTAAATTCAAAACAAGTATTATGAAAGGAGGATGGTCCAAATAGTCCAGTCAAAATAGGACTTAAGGTGGAATAAAATCCCAAAGTCTTGAAACTTTGCAAAGCTGTTCGGGGTGGTCTTGTAATGATTATATCAAAAGTCCTGATGATTTGGAGGTGAGCTGGCTTTGCTAGACCATAAATAACCCAAAATAAGAGACTTTTTATTAGTTTTTCGTTAATATCTCGGAAAATGTGGGTCCTACCAAAAAAATGTTTTCTACAGAAGTTAAAGAGGATAAAATCTACCACAAAAATTATTCTATTCATTTTTTCTCTAGCACCAGTAGTTTATGAGATATTCGAGTTCGAAAATTGAGAAATCTTAGAAATTGACAGATATCCTATACGTGGTGTACATAGATCAGGTGAACACACCCTAATCTCATTTAAGCTTCTACACAATCATATAACATCAAACACCTATTTACTGCTATACATATTTATTTACTACATATGCAGTTCCTACATCAGGTTATTAAATACAACATCGAATCTTTATAATAATATCGGAGACCGGCTAAAAGAAAAAGGAAAGCCTAAAGGAAAACCACTTTTCCCCTCCTCGCGCCCGCATTGAAAATGCACTCTCCCACTCTACGTGCAGCCAAAAAGGGGCCAGGCATGAGTGGTCGATCAATCTGACAAGTCTTCGGGAAGAGTGCCGGGAAAATGTCCCGGGAAATGTGTCCTAGGAAATGTGACCGGCCCCGTGCAAAGCACGGGCTTCCTCTAGTGAAAACATAAAATACATATACAATAACATCAAATCAAGTCGTGGTCAACGTCCTCCTCCTGAAGCTTATCGTCTTCAACAGTTGGTGTCAGGCTATTCAAACAGTTACCATGGCAGTTGTGGCAAATAGCAGTGCAACTCATGCTTATTTTCCTGCACCCACACTTGTTCTACAACGCGTGGTGCGTCTGCAAAATATGGGGTTGAGAGAGCCTCAGGGGATATAGCATCTTTGATTACAGTAAGCACAAGATTGCCATTCTGCCTTGGTTCCCAACTCTGAAGTGCACTAGCTGGTAACTCATTACCCATCCATAGTTGCAGTTGTTGGAAAACACAAAAGGAGCATTATATAGCTGCCCTCTGTGGGAGGGAGGGATAGTAGCTCCAACTTCATATTGGTGGTAGACTTTGTGAGGGCATGGTGCCAATACAAGTTGAGGGATGTTGTAGTAGGAGAGCTCTACAGAGTCAAGAAAAACCTGTGATCTGCCTCCGCTACCTCTTGATACTTGGAAGTTGAGCAATGCTTCACGTTGTATCAGCAGTTTGTAACCTGCTACTTTCTCCTTCTTGAAGGAAGCTTATGTTTTGTCGCATCCTGTGAATGCATGAGCGAATAGTATGACATCTTTGAGACCCTTCTGTTGTCGTCGGATAGAAGAAAATACTTGTGTTCCTACCTTTCTACGACCTGACTTGTAGAAGAATATATTTCGGTGTGTAGCTGTGAGAGCTGTAAGAAGAAATATAAATCTACATCTTCTCCAACAATGGCTACATTGTCACTGTCACTAGCTTTGGCGATGGCGCTCCTGACAATTAGAGTGTCAGCATGACTAGGTCTTTGAAGACATTGTACCCCCCCTGCCATTTAGTTTAGAGAAAAGCATCTTGATCACCCTGGCTTTATGTTTTTTAGATTGAAATTGATGTAGTGGAGGCAGGATTAGATTTTCTTGAGTCTGTAGAGAGCTCCTCCTACTAAACGTCCCTCAACTTGCATAGACACCATGCCACTCTGGATGGGAAATGAGCTTCCAGATGCACTTTGGGGTTTGGAGTGTATTTAGAATGGCAGTCTAGTGCCTACTGCCACCTAAGATGCTGTTGCCCCTGAAGCTGTCCTCAACCTCATATTTAGCAGAAGCATGAATTGCAATCTGCCACAACTGCCATGGTGATTGTTGGGATAGCCTGACACTAACTGTTAAGGACCTTCAGGAGGAGGACGTTGACCTCGACTTGATTTGATGTTATGATTCGATGTTATATGTAGCATAACCTGATGTAGTAAATAAATTTGTATAGTGGTAAATAAGTGTTTGATGTTATATGATTGGTATAGTAAATTAAATAAGGTTAGGGTGCGTACACCTCCTCTATGAATACCACGTATAACGGATCTCTGTCAATTTCAGAGATTTCCCGATTTTCGAACTCGAATATCTCGTAAACTACTGGTGCTAGAGAAAAAGTTAATAGAATCACGTTTGTGGTAAAGTTTATCCTCTTTAACTTTTGTAGGGAACGTTTTTTGGCAGGCCCCAAAGATTCCGAGATATTAACGAAAAACTAATAAAAAGTCACTAATTTTGGGGTATTTTATGGTCTAGCAAAGCCAGCTCACCTTCTAATCATCAGGACTTTCGATATAGTCATTACTAGACCACCGCGAACAACCTTACAAAGTTTCAAGACTTTGGGATTTTATTCCACCATTTGCCAAATTTGAGCCTTCGTTGACTGGACTAAAAAGGAAGTCTCCGAGTTCATCGACCGCTCTAAGAATGTTGTAGTTTTCAACATACCCGAACCCAAAGAGTCTGACGCAGAAAACAAAGAAAGCAAAAGACGCTCAAACAGTAAACAACGTTCTTACTAGATTAGAGCTACAAGAAGTAAAAGTTTCACAACAATTCAGACTTGGCAAGCCCAGAGAAAAACTACAAGACCCTTGCTTCTGAAGTTGCACTGCCAAGAGCAGCGTGATGCAATTTTGAACAGTGCTTACAAGTGCAATGGCTACAAAGCTGAAGGAAGTGACAGACAAGTTGGTATAGCACCGGACAGAACGAAGGCTTGAAAGAGACGGCGTGAATACATTAATGAAAGAGCCAAGAGCCAGACAACAAAATGGTGAGACTAACCTCATTAATAGAAATAGCAAAATAGTCCAGAAAACCTTCCCAAAAAACTAGCTTCCAGTCCCAATGAGTCATCTCTAATTACTTGCTTTTATACCAATATAAGAAGTGTTCTCAGAAACTGGGACGAACTGCTAGTTGAAATTGAATGCAAACCTGATTTAATTTTGCTTACTTAAAATTGATGTAATGAAAATATTGAAGAATCTGAGATTACTATCCAGGGCTACAAGTTAGTAAGAAAGGACAGAGATGAAGGAAGAGGTGGAGGAGTAATTCTCTACATAGCCGAACACATTGTTTTTGAAGAATTGGTTTATCTCAATTCTATTTAGGGTGAGGCAGCCTGGGTCCGCATACACGCACGTGAAAATGTCATTATTGGTTGTGTTTACAGAAGCCCCAACAATATTAAAGATGAAGACGAAGCCCTTGTTAGTGCTATTCATAGACTGTCGACAATTAAGAATGTTATCATGTATGGAGACCTCAACCTACCGAATGTTAATTGGGAAAAAAAATGAGCTGAACAACGTGGCAAAACCTATTGAAAAATCCCTCCACGCTGCTATTGAAGATGCTTATCTCTCACAGCTTGTAGATAAAAATACCAGACTTGGCAGTAATGGGAAAGAATCTCTCCTTGATGTGAATGTAACTGATGACCCCAACCTTGTTACAAACATCCAATACCATCAACCAGTGGGTCACAGCGATCACAAAGTCATCACAAGTATTATCACTATTGAATAGCCTGTCAAAACTTCAAAAAGCAAGCTTCTGAGGAACTACCGGAGAGCCAACTACAAAGAAATCCACAATGCTTTAAAGCTGTACGATTGGGAAACTTGGAAAAAGATAACAACTGAATATAGTGAGGCAGGATGGAACGAACTGAAAACCCTTTTTATCTGAGTTTGAAAAAATCCATGTACCTGTAACTGATAATACCACATCAAAACATAAACGATTCATTGGTAAGGCATGCAAGGAAGCAATGAAGGAAAAGAAGAAAGCCTGGACCCACTACACCAAGAGTCCCACCAACGAATTGTATGACACATTTACAAACGCAAGAAATAACTGCACTATTGCCATTCTTGCTGCAAACGGCAGCTATCACGCTCAGATTCTTCAGAGAAGCAAAGACAACCCCAAAATACTTTATAATACAGTGAAGTCTCCCCTCCAATCAGGAGAGACCCTTCTTCAACCTATACTGAAAAAGAGCACGTCGCACCTATCAACAACCTTGAAGTAGCAAACCACTTAGATGGGCCCAAAGAATTCAAATCTACCGGACCAGACGACATTTCTACTAACATCTTGCTTAACTGCAGCACCAACCTGGTAGAACCTCTTACTTTTATTTTCAACGTCCCGCTGGACAATGGAATTCTGCCTCAAGATTGGAAGGATGCCACTGTAGTCCCTATTTTAAAAAAAAGGCGATATTAATGAACCGCTGAACTACAGACCCAGCGGTTCTGTACTTCAGCATGGACTACTTCAGCTACTTCAGACTACTTCAGCTGAACTACTCACCAGCATGGTAGTCAAGGTCTTGGAAAAGATTGTCAGTAAGAAAATTGAAACCCTCCTTGCGAACGAAAATTGGAAAAATACGTCGCAACATGGGTTTACTAAAAAAAGATCTACTTTTACCAACATGCTTGAGGCTTACAATAAAATAAACACTGCAATCAATGACAATGTCCCGTATGACGTCGTTTATATTGATTTCGAGAAGGCCTTTGACAAAGTTGACCACCAGAAACTTATCTATAAGCTCAGTCATGCTCTCCCTAATAACAAAATCTTTAACTGGGTTAATAACTCTCTTTCTAACAGAAGAATTAGGGTGAGAACTGAAAACGAATTTTCTAACTGGACTTCCATCACTAGCGGGATCCCACAAGGCAGCGTCCTCTCCCCATTACTTTTTAATATTTATATTGCTGATCTTACAGAGTAGTTAAGTAGTGACGGATTTCAGTTTGCCGACGACATGAAAGCTCTCAAAATCCACCACAGGGAACAAGATAGAGCGGA
Organism: Lithobius niger; assembly: GCA_023313725.1. Lineage (NCBI taxonomy): Eukaryota > Metazoa > Arthropoda > Chilopoda > Lithobiomorpha > Lithobiidae > Lithobius > Lithobius niger. Next base: position 66,787 of record JAHWFP010136708.1, on the reverse strand, counting down.
ATTACAAAACTATTTGGACTAGATTGCTAGTTACTGTGACACTTGGTCTATGCAGATTAATAACAGCAAATGTGCCGTTCTCCATGATGGTCATCAAAATGTCAAGCAGCAGTACTATTTACATAATGTTACCCATTCAAAGTAAAGAATCTGCGAAAGACCTTGGGATCTTCGTAAATCATGATCTGTCCTGGACAGAACAATGTAACAGTGTAGCCAAGATAGCTAACCGTACTATCGGCCTCTTCAAGCGAACGTTTGGGAAAATTCCAGCCGATAATTTTGGGATTATCTACAAAACGTATGTAAGGTCCATTATTGAATACTGCAATTCTATTTGGAGTCCCAGCCTGAAAAAGACCAGACAATTCTCGAACGTGTACAGCAAAGAGCTACTAGGCTAGTGAATGGAACTAGAGGTATGAGAACTAGAGGTATAAACTACGAACAAAGGTTTGGCCTTGCTCAAGCTGCCAACCCTTGAGAAAAGACGAAAACGTGGTGATTTGATCGAGTGCTTCAAAATTATGAAGGGGTACTACGACCTAGACAAAAATAACTTCTGGTTGCCTTCGAAACGTGTAAGTACCAGAGGTCACAACTCCAAAATTTTCAAGCTGCAAGCAAGGGTGAACACTGTGAAATCCTTTTTCACTCAACGTGTGATTGACGATTGGAACTCTCTGCCCCAGAGTGTCGTTGATGCAACATCGATGAACACTTTCAAAAACAGACTGGACAAAATTATTTAGTTTTAAACTTGGTTTTTTTGGTGTGGTTTTATTGAGAGGTTGCGTATAAACAGAATGCTCCCTGCTCTCGATTTACATATTACATATTACAATATTAAGAGATTTGATCATCTTGGCCACAAGTGGTAATAATCTTCCAGTCTGAAACTCAAGCGTCTTCCCGTAAAATTCACATGTATGAGGCGTTTTGTCGAAGATTGTATAATTTATTTATTTAAATTAGTCGTAGCACCATACGGCATTATAACGACATCTAAAATAAAAACAAACAACTCTAATACAACTACGTATCAGAGTGGCTGAACTGTATAGGACTATGCTGAGCAACCAAACTTTTGTTGAATGCAATCAAGTTTTGATTTTGCAGTTTCACTTGTTAAATCATTCCAGTCAAGGAAAGTAACTTTTCGGAAAGAAAAAAATTGGCTAGAACATTTGTTCTGCACTGAAATCTTCTAACCTTCTTACCGTGATCATGCCTCCCCATGTGGTCAGGGGAGACAAGGTAGTCAATAGGATTCAAGATTGTGTTCCTGTGGATGTGGATGTGCAGATGCGCCATAGCTTTTAAGTTTCAGAAGCAACAGATCGTGAGGCATGCTTTGGCCATGTCTGAGGCAACAAGGTCAACGGTAGCTCTTCGACAAGTCCAGTAGCAATGCCATAAATCATATCCAGAAACAATAGTTTACATGATGTTCCTTTTCGGAAGCCAAACTGTCTCTGAGAGAGAAGGTTGTTCAATTCCAAATGTACCACAAGATGCTAACAAGTACATGCTCCATCATTTTGTAGCAAATAGATGTCAGTGATACTGGACGATAGTTACTTACAACATACTTCTTTCCATTTTAAGCACACTGCTTTTGAAATTACATGTTAAACATGACTTTAAAGCACATCTAATGACCATAAACCATGAACAAACAAATTTATCAAAAAAGTACACATTAGCTAATCCTGCATAATTTAATCTGAGAGAATCCAATATGTTCTCAATCACCAATTAACAATCTGAAAAGTTAATGACACAAATGACAACAGATGGCGCCACGGTATCATACGATTTTTTCGCATTCGTAAACACGCAACTTTTTATACTCAAAACGATAGCTTAACGTGCACATTTTCAGGTAAAAAATTTTGCCCAAATTCCTCGCATTTGGCGTAGTTGACATCAGGTTGTGATAATATTACAGATTTGGTTATCTTGGCTATCAGTGGGTCTGTAACTCAAAAGACTTCCTGCAAAATTTATATTTGTAACGCGTTTTGTAGAAGCACAGTGCTCTGGAATTACACGTGAGACGTGACTTTAATGCATATCTGCGGACTTCAGTAACGAGAATGATTATTTAGTAAATGAAAACCTTTATTGCAGTCTTTCCTTATTTTCGTAATGGTTTGCCTCGAAGATCAAACTACGATTCAGACAGCAATGCATCCGGCTGCTTTTGTGCCGCTGGAATCTGTTGGCTTTGGAGCCTCCATTCACTTTTCGAGCACATACCTGTGAATAGCCAGTAGCTTACCGGTACAGTACCTGTAAATAGTCAATTACAGGTATAGTGCCTTCAAATAGCCAGTTGTTTGCAGGTACTGTACCTGTAAATCGCTACTGCCATTAAAAAAAAAAGAACAATTTAATGTGGGGATGTATGTTTGATGTAGACATCTAACCCATTTTTGAAACTATTGACAGAAGTAGCCAAAACCACTGACATGGGGGGAGCATTCCAAGTAGTAAGCACACGAAAGAAAAAAGTATGTTGCGACATGGAATTTTAATTTGTAAGGATTGCCACGTGTTATTCCAAAAGTCTGTATTTGAAATTTATCTTTAAGGTCGGATCCACCATAATTATTACGTCGAATTTTTGTATTGAGAAATGATGCTACCGCGTGAGTAACGCCAGCATATGGAAGGCACTTTTAAAAACAAGGCACTGCTCGTCGACAAACCGTGTGCTTTTTTACTAAAGCGTCTGGGTGTTTTCTAAGGCATGCAGGTCTTTGATAAGATACGGGCACCAAAATTCAGTTGCGTTCATCAGAATGGGACGGACAAGCGTGAGGTCGAGTTTAAAAGAAACTTCCGGTTGCCGGGAGGTGACAGTGCGATTGATTAAGAAGGAGGTAGAGTTGGCTTTAGCTACAAAGGTAGATATGTGGGATGCAAAATATAGTTTGTTGTCGACAAAAATTCCTAAGTCAGTTACACCGTTTGTGGAGTTAAGTAATGTATTTGGGGGGGCCGCGCCCCCCCCCCAAAAGAAATATTGATTGTGCAGGTTATGGGTGCCAAGGTGAAGCAGTGCAGATTTATGGTGGATGAATAGCTAGATGCCATTTTCTGCACCAGCAGTAAAGAAGATCAATGTCTAATTGAAATGCGAGTTTGGTGTCAGGTGATTGTAGTACCATCTCGAATTTGGAGTCGTGTGCAAATTTAGCCAATATGCCATTAACATCCAGACCAAAATCATTAAAATATAACAAATATAAAAGGGGACCAAGGCCGGATCCCTGGGTAGTACCACTGGAGACATATGGTTTTGGAATGGCATCCTTCAATAACTACTGTTTGGGTACGGTTACTTAACAGGTTCTGTATCCACTGTAGAATGGGTCCCTGAATTCCGAATGTTTCAAATTTATGTATAAAAGTCTATGTGGAACCTGGTCGAAAGCTTTAACGATATCCAGGAAAAAAATATCCACAGGAATATTTTCGTCGAGGGGCTGATAAAAATTACCGATAAAAGATTACTGGTTGTTGAGTAGCCCAGCCAAAAGCCATGTTGTGCGGGAGTCAGAAACTTATAGTGTTCAAACGCAAAAAAACATGATTATACATGGTGGATTAAAACAATTTACATAAGTGGGATGTGAGACTGTAATTTTAGGATCATGACGAGACCTTTTTTTTTTTTAAATACCTGGGTTACAAATGTGTGTGACCAACCTAGCGGAACGAAGGCCTTGGAAAGAAATTTGTTAAAAATGCCAACGAGAATGGTTATTAAATTCTGTTGATATTTGATTAGGAAGTCGGTAGAAATGCTATCAGGCCCAGGAGGTTTGCCTGGTTCTAACCTGGCAAAAGCACTAGTTAAATTCTCGACAGTATAGTTTAAACGGGGAATCCAAAAGGAAGGTGTATGAACGATAGGTAACGACCCAATTGGAGGTAGGGGGGATGTGGCTCTAAAATTTTCCCTGAAAGTCTCGTTCAACAAATCAGTCAGTTCCCTTGGCTCGAAAAAGCTCCGATTATTAGAATTTTTCAGGGGTCCGATTGAAACACTGTTTTTTTGTGCACTTTTTACATACTGGTAAAAATTTTTACAATTGTTTTAGAGGAGTCTGCCAGGTTTTTTTTTTCAAACTGGGCTATTTCCTGCCTAATTTTGGTCCGTATCTCCTTGTCTAAGATTTCATACTGAATGATTATAAGAATGTTTGCTTGTTGAATGGAATCTTGCCCATAATCGTTTACGTTTTTAAAAAAAGTTTGAGGGTTACATGAGTGAGGCATTTAGGTTGTTTGCGAACACACGGCGTAAATGAATAACTACAGTCGATAAAAAAAACTGTTCAAGTTGTTTGGTAAAATTATTCCACATTTTGCCGCAGTACCAGTATGCTCCAAAAATGGTTCGAAGTTGTGCTCACAGAATTTATAGGTTTTTTTTTAATAGTTTTAGTATTGTTGAAAAACGTAGTAATTAGTAGAATGTCGTGATCGCTTTTAGCGAGTTTTCTAACGTGATCAATTGATAGAATAATTTACGGATTCTGGGCTAACGCAAGGTCAAGTTTAGAATTGCCCCTAGTGGGCTTCTGTACCATTTGGGTCAAATTTAAATCAAGCGTTAATTCAAGAAAGAGTGTTCCCACTGCATCAGCAATAAGTCTATCCCAATTCGTGTTTCGGTAGTTGAAATAGCCTATAAGCAATAAATTATTTTTAGGCAGATTTTGTACCAGTATCATTAATTTAATATTATTTGCGGGAATAGAGTTTGGGGAACGATATACAACTCAAACTGTATAAGATACCTGATCAGTTTTAATCTGAATACAGGACATACTTTCCAAAAAAAAAAAAAAAAGGACCAGTAGGCACAATCGTAGTAATTAATGCATTCTTTAAATATAGCTGTTCTGCCGATATAGTGGTGCAGTTTATCATTTCTTGCCATAATGACGTAACCAGGAAAAGTAGGGAGAAGAGTTTTTGATGAAAACCATGCTTCAGTAACGGCAAAAACATCTGGTTGATACATACCTAGAATAGCTATCGTTTCGTCATATTTAATGACAAGGGAATCAGCATTTGTGTACAAGATTAAATATTTTGGCCTCTGCCGCGTAGGTGGTTTTGGCTTGTTTTAGCTTAAAAAATTACGTTTGGCAGGTACATTTTTTGCCAGGGGGAGGGTCAGTAATAGAGGCAGGTTGAGTGGAAGTGGTACCCCTTGTACATGTACAGGCGTAACTTGGCATGCATAGACGCGAACGCAGAAAAGAAAACTAGTTCTCCCTATTGCTTACCCCTCGTACATGCACACACAGAAAAGATAGTAGCGCTGGTGTGTCCACGATCATGCATATAAAGGGGTGGGGGGTTGACCAACCAATTTGACCTATTTACAAATCCCTCTATTGGGTAAGCAGTTTCGTAGGAGCTGGAGGGCACAAAAACTATCCTGCCACGCGACTCACGTGGAAAAGTTGAGCCTACGCCATCTCCAACGCACTGCCAATTCGCAGTGGATTATGCGTAAGTGACAGGGGAGAAACTAGTTTTCTTTTCTGCATTCGCATCTACGCGCATCAAGTTACGCGTGTACATGTACGAGGGGTTACCCATAATTCAGTGCGAATCGGCAGCGCGGTGGAGTTGGCGTAGGCTCAACTTTTCCGTGTGAGCCATGCGGCAGGACGGGTTTTTGTGCCCTCCAGCTACTATGAAACCACTTACTCAATAGAGGGATCTGTAAATAGGTCAAGTTGGTTGGTCGTTCTCTCCCCTTTTTACGCATGATCGTGAACACACCAGTGCTACTTTCTTTTCTGTGTCTGCTTGTATGCGCGTCAAGAAACACGTGTACATGTACGAGGGGGTAGGGGTTGTCACGGTGGAGGAAGATGATGCTGTGAGAAGAGAAGAGGCAGGAGGGGGAGCGGGTGCCCGTGAGGGATGATTGGGTTTAATCCAGTCTTCAGGAAGGCGAACGATAGGGGGTGGAGAGGGGTTAAATATTTCGTCAAATAATAAATCAATACTTTTTTTCTGCTTAAGTATTACAATCTTATCATTTTTAATGCCTACGTTTTCCCTTTTGGCTTGTAGTGTTGCGACTTCTTGGCATAAAGCCTTATTTTCAGCTTGTTGTTACTTGGTTAAATCATGGCGCATAAACACTTTGGCATACTGATTAGACTCTTAACTTGTTGCTAGAATGTAACAATTGCCTTTTTAAATCAGCGTTGGGGAGGCATGCTTTGAGTGGTCGATCACGCTCCCGGAATCACCTAAGTGACGACACATTATTGCAAATTCATGGTTCAGGATTACCCAAAAAACAAAAAACATCGTACACATCTGCTTGCAGCATGGTCAAAGGTGGGGTCATCGTTGACATTAAAGAAAATAACATTATTCAGCCGCTGATATTGTTCGGTGATTTCACGGACACACAGACATTTAATTTGCATTAGGTATGCTGCTGCTTCCCTGCACATTAGTAATTTTTTTTATCTAGTTCGTTATACATTTCTTGGGTGGGTAAAAAAGTAATTCTCTCGTTAATAACATCAATTTGCTTAGAATGAAAGCTGAATTAATTTGCCGTAGTTGGGTCATAATAGAATTCATGGTATCACTATTTGAGGCTATCATCCCTATCAAGCATTTACAAGATGGACAGTACAACTCTAAATCTACCTTAGCAGAATGAATATTAAACAAGGTTTGGTCTAAACCACAACACGATATTGTGTGGTACATCCAGTACACTACAAGTTATCAGAATCGGATTGAAGTAGCTACTTTCTTACACATGAGCATTTGTCCATGATTTAAGTATTGTGTTATAGGTTTTGTTTCCTCTGTAAACCTATATATTGTCAGAATGGCTTATACTTATTGCATATCAACACTGTAAAATAAAGACTCATGGACACCAATTAGATTAATTATTCATTTAATTCAGCTAGTGGCATACAGCAATCTAATCTGAAATGGCTCTTACTTTTTTAGATACGCCTTAATAGATTTCTTATGCATGTGTGGCATTCAAGATTGAAGTCAAGAAGTGTCATGCCCAGAATGCCTTACACTATTTTACGCATTTTAAACACTATGTAATATGTCATCTTTAAAGGTTATCGTGCCTAGCAATGGCTTATAAAATCTTATGCAGTTTTTAAATACTATGAAACACATTTTTAAATGTACACATCCTAAGCATCATAATAGTTGTTTAAATTTCGAATTATGATATTTTATATATTATGCTGAAAGAACATTGTTTAAATTTTATTTCAAGGTTTGAACACAGCAATGTCAGAAAGGAAATTAACGGAATATTAATTGTAAGAAGTCAAACCCAAACCATTTATTCTGTTTACAAGCCTCATTAGTTTTCATTTTGAAGCTCAGCAACTTGACACACGGGAAAACGGTAGGAGAAATTTAAGTAGGAGACTTTTAAACACAATGGCTTCCGTCATCGAAGAGGTAGCAGTTGGTGTGTCTGCCTTCTCCATATTTGGGCAGTACAAGAGACACAAATCGTCACAATGGGCTTACAGTAGGCACCGGAAATGCAACAGGAAGTTACGATGGTAAAGTGGTACAACTCCACAGCCAATCAGGACGATAAATGCAATGCGTCGTCTGCTCTTTGTGTCCCAAGGAGGATGGGAAATTTTGATGATTGGGAAGCAGTTGGGTAACTAACACTGACCTGAGCAGATGTATGCGAGAGCTAGCAGTGGATAACAAAGAGGATAACAATACAAAGAGAATGCGGTTCCTGTCGAGTTGAAATGTTTAGAATGCTGGCGTGAATTTACATCAGTCTGGATGCCAAATTTGTGACCATAATTGCGAGTTCTTCAATTTCCTGGAAATGTTGAGTGCAGGTAAAATGCAGGGGTTTATCATCCGTTGGTTTGGTGTGGCTTCAATTATGTAAACAAGGTAAAGGAAAAATAATAATTAACCCGTCAAGTGAATTTTATTGTGTTGAAAGAAATGAATTATTGAACGACCATTTTATTGTGACTTCATAAATGTGTAAAAAATTGCTTATCTCTAAAAGGAGATTTTGGTTCACATAAGCCCTTTGGGCATTACTTCTTTGGTTTTTTTTTATTCAGAATTTAACTTCTGAAACTGTACATATTGTTTGTTGTTGTTATTAATAAATTTCACATGTTAATTAAGCCACACCAATTTGAATTATTTTAAGCCTACCAATCAGTCTGAAATTTAATACAATGTTCATAAAACATAGTCAAACTTAATTGTGTCGGTCGGGTTGTGAATTCAGTTGCCTAACTGGCCACTCAGTATCCTGACAAACAGCGTAACCAATGGAATAAGGAGAATTAAGCAAAGTAGTAACGACCCAGCCCTCACAAATGGTGTCAGAAGTGCCTCAGTGCTTTTGACTGCAATCTGATTATTTGTCAGATTTTCGGACTCTTTGTATGGTATGTTTTTCTTTTGGTTTTGATATAACGGGCAATTTGGCAGGTGCCAAATTTTATGGAGGCCAGAGTGGAATTCCACATTAAAGTGGAATCTAGTAAGAGACTGACTGGATTGGAGAAATAATTCACGAACGAATTTAGATAGGTACAGGAGTATTCTCAGTTAGGGGTGTGCCAAACAGCAATTTTTTTTGTCATTTTATATTTTTTCAAGTAGCTTTTTTTTTTTATCAAAATGACGCAGTTCACACCACAGCAATTTAAAACCTGTTGGCTCAAATCAGACCTGTACAACAAACTGCGGGAGCTTTAGCGGGTTTGGTCCCCAATTTCGATGGGAATGGTTGTGTGAAACATTGGCTAGAAGTAATTGAACAAATAAAGATAATGGGGAACTGGCAAAATGATCAGATCGTTGGGGTTCTGAAAATTAAAGCTACAGGTCCAGCAGCTGAAATTTTATGGGAAGATGCGTCAGTTAAGAATCTGATGAAATTCGAAGATATCAAAGCTGCGTTAATCAAGCGGTTCGCTGTTGAGCCACTCACAACAAAAATTGAGAAATATCGGGGTTACAAACAGATTGATGGTCAAGATGTAATGGCATATGCCACTAAGATGTTAGAGTTGTGTCTGGAAACAGTAACACTTCTTGATCCTACAGACCCTGACGGTGCAAAAATAAACTCTGCCCTGAAGAATGCAGCTCTGCAACAATGTACTATGCATTTCGTTGTAGGCCTTTCAGACAAATACAGGGAGGAAGTACTAAACAAAAATCCCCAAACTATGGATGAAGCCAAAAAGTATGCCCTTCTGGCAGAACAAAACAAACAATTTCTGCAAATTAATGCTAGGCCAACTAATGTAATGCAAAATAACACACCAGTGGCCCCAAACAAAATTAAAATTGTTGCTGATGGGGAGGGGGACCATATTCAAGTACAAATACAGAAATTGGGAGAAACATTAAAGGCAGACATTAAGTCCATAAAAGATAAAATGTCAAACATGAATAAAGGTCAGGGAGCTAGGCCTAAGGTAAACTATTCCCCAAACGTAAATAATGGTAAAGGGAATGAGTCGAATTTTAACAGATATCATACCAGAGACCAGTCTAAGAACCCCAACCATAACAATGCTGCCTGCAACATTTGTGGCCGAAACAATCACACCACTGAACAATGTTTTCACAACAAGGATGGCAACAGTGTTAATAGACGCAACCCAAGTAGTCGTTCCAGTAATGGAAGTAGTCGTTCCAGTAAGGAGTGTCACGAATGTGGGTTGTTAGGACATTTTGCACGTGACTGTGATCGTACGAGAACCTCACCCTGGCCTACGAACAACCAAGCCTGTTATATCTGCGCTAAAGTTGGCCATCATGAAGCAATATGTTGGTTCAGGGAACGAACCTTTGTAAATGGGCAGCAACAATCTAACGCTTCACCAAGGTATGAGAACAGAGGTCAGAACAGAACCTGAGCCCAGTCTGAACAATGTCAACTTTGCTCCTCATTTGGACATGGGGCTCGTGCCTGCAACAATTACACCTTTTCTGCTGACATGTCGACCGAAAAGTGAAAAAAACTAGATGCCCCACCACCTGAGAAGAGTGGTGTGCAGGTGGGGAGGGGGAGTGCCTTGGATAACGTGATAAATAGACAAAATGATACAAGAGCCTTACAAATAATTATTAAACTGATAGAAGAGAATGAAGAATTAAGGGCTCAAGAAAAGCAAGTGGAGCATGAAAAGGGAAGGAAGGAAACAAATAAATATGTGATTCCCACAGTAAACAAGACAGCTTATACCAGGAATGCCCATCCATACATAGGAGTAAAAATTACAGATACTGAGGTTACTGTTCATATTGACACGGGGTCAGACATAACTTTAGTAGAACGTAAATTTTGGGACAAATACTTAGAAATGCACGAAACCCCCCCCCCCACTCTTACTCTGGAGTTTGGCCTGTAGCCTCAAGCATAACTGGTGCACCATTACATCTATATGCTGGTTATGAGATTCCATTTAGGATAGGTGGCGTAACAAGGAATATTAGTTGTTTTGTTTGTGACAAGGTTGCTACTGGCAGTGTCCCCTTACTCCTGGGAAAGGATTGTTTCTTTGACTTTAAAATGACAATCTCCGCTGAAACACACAAAGTGACTGTGAAGCGTCCTGTGGATGGTGTAGAAAAAGCCTCCTCTGTTCCAATGTTTTTGTTTCCCGAATGTGTGGAATGGCCGCAAGCCACGGGAGAAGAAAAACCCTTCTTAAAGCAGAGGTTACTGTCAAGGAGTGAACAGAGGCGATCCAAAATAAAGGCTGTAAGTTTTCACGAAAATGTCCTTGTAAAGTTGGCAGAAGACACTTTCATCCCCGCTAGTACAGAAATAGTTTGCAGATGCAAATTAATTAGTGGCATTAAGAAGGGAAGCATTGAAGTTGTGGAACCTTGGCAAATGTTAGAAACAGACGAAAGGGTTAGGCTAGGCAGTGTCCTTGTAAAGGCAGTGGCCTTGTTAAAAAAAATACCAAGGTTGGGATTTATGAGACAGTTGATAAGGCTGATGTAGTGGAATGTGAGCAAAAGCAAGAAGGCTTTCATGCTGAAACTAAAAGGACTGACACAGGCCAATTTAACATCAGTAGACATAGACCTAGAGCCAAGAGTTCAAGGACTGATCGTGAAACTCTAAAGAAATATTTTCCATTTTCCCAACAAGATGCAAAGGACAGGGAAAGTATGCAAAATCTGGTTTGTGAATACAGAGATGTATTCTCACTGTCTGAAGAGGAAATAGATACGTATACTGGTGACATTCAACATGAAATACACACTGGGGATACAAGGCTTACTCCAGCCTCCTTACCGTACTCCATATGCCATGAGGCCTATTCTAGAGGGAAAGGTGGGAGAGTTGTTAAAAAAGGGTGTAATTCGACCTTCTAAGGGCCCCTGGTCAAGCCCACTTTTACTCATTCAAAGAAGGATACAGGAAAATTCAGAGCTGTAAACGACTACAGAAAACTAAATAAAGCTACAACTCCAGAATACTTTCCCATTCCAAGAATTTCGGAGATAATTGATAAACTGCATGGAGCCTAATACTTCTCCAAACTAGACCTACAAGATGGTTATCATTCCATTCCCATGCATGAAGAATCAATTCCCAAAACAGCATTTTCACCACATTCCAATCGGTACGAGTATACCAGATTACTGCAAGGTCTCATAAATGCTCCTTACACCTTCTCAAGAGTAATGTCGTCTCTCCTGACAGGAATTGATAACTCACTCTTATATATGGATGACATACTTATATGGAGTCGTACTCTACCAGAACTTATAGACACCATGAAAAGGGTCTTTGAAAGAATTCGGGAGGCGGGCTTAAAGCTGCCACCTAAAAAGTGTGAATTGCTATAGAAGGAAATCTCATTTTTGGGATTTTTGGTTGACGAAAATGGAAGCAGACCAAACCCGACAAAGGGAGAGGCAGTTCAGAATTTCCCTCGCCCAACATCCATAAAAGGAATAAAGGCTTTTGTTGGGACGGCCAGTTATTATCGTCGCCTGATAAAAAATTTTGCGTTGATTGCCCAACCCCTCCATGCTTTAACAAAGTAATATGCTAAATTTGAGTGGACAGCAGAAGCTGAAACTGCCTTCCAAACCTTAAAGGAAAAGTTAACAACAGCGCCAGTGCTTCGTGCACCTGATTTCGAGAAAGATTGGATAATTCAAATAGATGGCTCGAAACTAGGGTTAGGCTGTGTGCTCGCCCAGCTCGAAGATGGAAAGGAACACCCTGTGTGTTATGCCTTTAGGCAAACAAACAAGGCTGAACAAAGCTGCACTACAACAGAGATTGATCTACTTTCTCTAGTCTACACACTGGATCAATTTAGGCTGTATATATGGGGAAGAAAAACTACTGTTTTTACAGACCATGCAAGTTTGACTTGGCTTACAAACCTAAATAACCCAAGTGGAAGACTAGCCAGATGGAGTTTGAAGATCCAAGAATACAATTTAACCATTTTGCACAAACCTGGAAAGTCAACCTCAAATGCTGATGGTTTGAATCGAGCATATGTCAAAATAATGAATGATGAGGGAGAGAAACTGGACGGAGAACCAATTTGGAACCGTAGGGAGATTAAAGCAGCCCAAAGAAAGGACCCCAGATATACGAATTTAATCAAACATCTAGAATCCAAGACAAAGGAAAGATTTGAAGGGAAACTGCCAGGGCCAATTGAAAGAATTTTTTTGGATGATGAAGGGTTGTTGTTTTATACCAGACCAGGCCTGACAATAAATGGAATCACCGAAAGTGGGAAGTGATGGTGGCCCCAGATGTGATGATAAAGGAAATTCTACACATTTTTCATACAAATCCATTTGTGGCACACATGGGCCATAAGAAAACTGCAGACCGCATCTCAAAATTGTTCTGGTGGGTTGGATTTTCTCAAGTGGTAAAGGACTTCATAAAGGCCTGCCCTTCCTGTGGGATGCACAAGGTACCAACAAATCAAAGAAAGGCAGCTATGCAAGAATTCAAACCTATATCGGAGCCTCTAAGAGTTTGTGTCTATTGACTTGCTCACAAACTTGCCTCAGAGTGAGCAGGGTAGTTGCTATTGCCTAGTGGTCATTGACCATGCTCCCCGTTACGCTTGGGCGACAGGACTCAAAGACAAGACAGCCAAGAGTGTAGCAAAGGCGCTAACTGAGATCATATTACTACCCCTAGGAAAGTTGGGGGTACTGTACTCAGACATGGGATCCGAATTCGTGAATTCTCTCCTTCAAGAGATATGCCGACTGATGGGAATAAACAAATTAAATACCCTAGCATTTTCCCCTTCCTCTAATGGGAAAACGGAAAGACAAAATCAGACAATACTAAAGATGCTATCACATTTCGCTGACGAGAACATTTCTCTTTGGGAAGAATACCTGCCCTTTGTCTTGGCAGCCTACAATGCAACTATTCATTCGTCGACCTTCTTCACTCCATATGAATTAATGTATGGAAGGCGTCATGAAGAACCCTTTCCCACAGATGTCCGTCCAAGAATAGACTATGACGAGTCTCCAACACTTGACAAGCAAATTAAACAACGGATTGAATGGTCTCGAGAATTGGCAAAGGAAAAATCAAGAGAAGCATCAAGAAAATACAAGGAAAATTACGACAAGAGAACAGCAGAAAGCAAACTGGAATTGGGAGACCCAGTTTATGTTCGTGAAATGCAAACTAAACCTAAGGAATACCGCAGGTTTAGGAAACAATACTCCGGTCCGTGGAAAATCATAGCGTTTGTGTCACCTGTAGCAGTCACCATTATGCACATGGACAGCGAGAAAAAGCAAACAGTACACATAAACCGACTAAAGAAGGCATATGATGATCCATTTGGAACAGACAGTCTTGTGGATAGTGATGAATCTGACACTGATGGTAGTAAAGATGAGGGAACAAAAGATGAGGGTACCTACAAACGAAATGAAAAACCAGAAACAACGTAGTAAGCAACATTGTGAAACCAAGAATAAACCACAGACAACAGAAGGGACAAGCTCAGAGTTACCAACAAACAACTCCAAAAATATGAACATGGAAGAATTGTCTTTTTCATGGTTGCCCCCAAATCAGTTTCAAATGCCAGCTAATGAAGAATTATTAGCAACAAATTTTCAAAATGAACAACCAACAGGAACGTCAGTGACTGAAAATGGGCATCAAGCAGATAGACAACGGACAGCTAAGCGTTCAGGAGACAGCAATCACACCAAGATATGGCCTTAGGTCTCAAGGACCCGTGGAGGACACTGTTTGGGTACTACCAAAGGCCATTTAAACACATAAAATTCCACAACACCATAGAGAGAGGAAAGTGGACTAGATAAAATAATTTTATATTTTCATAAATGTGATCCAAATTAAATTTAAAAGCAACATTTAAGTTTGCTTGACTGTAAGACAACAAGATTTGGTCCAGAATACATGCTTTAAGTGTGTATGTGTAAATGAATGACATTTTCTGACCAGGAGATAGACTCAAAATTGCGCAACAATTTTTGAATCCAGTTATGCATTTTGCTTTGAAAGGACCAAATTTTGAAGTCTAAAATTTTTTTTTATTTTCTTAAACAATAGTGTCCCTTTAATTAAAAGAGCACCACAACAAACAAGCTACTACTTTATTTCATTTGCACCTCTCTATGTGGTTTGTGGACAGATAAAAAGTAACAGGCATCAACTTGGACTCCTTTTCAGAATCGTTGAAGCTGAGCGAAAGTTGATGCTCCATTCGTGTAACCAGAAGAGACCAGCCTAACTGTCATTGTCTTTGGCAAGACATATCCAGTTATCATGACTTCATGCAACCTAAACCTGATGAGCTTCGTGATTGCTGCCTGCCTTCTGATAGTGCAAGGTGTACAGCCTGTGTACATTGAAGATGATGACTCTATTAATACAGACAAGACTAGAAACAGGAGTCATTTTTGTTCCCACAAAACAGGCATTTTTGGATGGTGGTCATTGGTTTCTGGTTGTAGATGTAAACACTGAGATTTAGATGTAGGAATAGAAATGGTGATAAAATCACTAAAACTGTTGAGAGAAAAATTGTTAAAACTAACAATTTCTGGAAATCAGACTATGCTAGTTGATTTTATTGTAAATGATGAATTACAATACATACACAGATTAATAACAGAAGCCCAAGAAAGACTAATGGTAGTGAAGCTAGCTATGCATTAAATAACAGACATATAACAGCAGAACAAATAAAGGTCGGACGTCCGAATTTAAACAGAAAAATAAAGTTAAACAGAAATGAAGGCCTAAAGGTAAACTTAACAGGAATCACGGGTAAGGTACCTACCCCAACTCCTAATAATATTACAAAAACGACCTTAAAGCCATTATGGCAAGGAGAAACAGTGCTAACTTATCGGTTGAAGAGTGAATCAGATACTAAACGTCGCATAATTAATAGAAAGAATAGACGACGAAGAGGTTTGCTAGACTTGGGCGGGAAACCTTTGCGCTTTCTTTTTGGGGTAGCAGAAGACTATCAAATAACGGAGATAATGAACAAGTAGAAATAATGAAAAGAACAATGAGGTCCCATCAATCTGTAATGACAGGTCTATTAACGGTTTTAAATCACACCAGAGAGCAAGTAATAAAGAACACTGGAACTTTATTGGAGTGTCAAAAGCTTTAAATGGGTTCGATTCCCACCTCCGGACACACAAGACAATCTTATGGCTGTCAGTAGCTATTCGCCTTTTGGACTCAACCTCCTTACATCTGCATGATGAGATTGGATTGCTGGAAAATGCCATAACTCTCCTGACGCTACGACGGCTTTCAATTTATTTTGTCAGCCCAATAACTTTTCAAGGGAAATTGGTAGAAATATCGAATATTCTACCCAATGGCTTAAGTCTAGTGTATGGAACTAGCCAGAATGATGTACATAAGTACTTTGCGACAACAGAGGTTATAACTACATTGCTACCCTCATGAGATTTGCGACTTTTTGCTAAGTTTCCTTTAGTCTCGACTCAGGGCGAATTCCAATTTTTTGAGCTTATGACACTTCCAATAATTGAGCCGAAGACAAATATAGCAATGAAATATGTAGTACGATTTCCATACATGGGAGTGCAAGCAGAAACGCAACAGTACCAGGGCCGGGCCAAGGCCAGCGAATCTGGAGGGGCAAAGCACAATTTAATTCAGTCTCAGCAAAAAGTTTGGTACCAAAGTAAAAAAAAAAAAAAAGGATACATCTGCGACAATTTGGTCCCAAGTTATGTCGTCTTAAGCTTAGAAATGTTGGTGACAATTGGTGCAATATAGATTTAAGAGCACTCTTCAAGTCCGGCAGTTTTGACTGGCATGGTTTTAGGATGTTTATAGTTCCCGTGCGAAGTTCAGCACCCCCATTCCACTCCCCCGGGTTCTGGTTGCACTGACGTGGCAGATAAGCAAGCAGTAACGCAATGAAAGTAGATTCTAGAGTACATCATGGAGCTCAACTTATTTGCATTTGCAGGGAGTTCATTTTTTTCTTGAAAGACCGAATTTTCGTACGAGTTATATTTTAGACACAACTGAATTATCGCACTATTCGTTTAATTTTGGAACCGAATTGTCTGGGAGAGAAATGTCGAAAATATATTTGAATGGCTTCACATCACGGACTAAGAAATAGTCGCATTTTCGGCTGCCCCCCCCCCTCCTCTCCCGACGCAGACCAAATCTAACTGCATTGATGACCTTTGAAAGTAGTGATATAATTCAACCAGGGAAAGGCCGCCATGTTGATCTTATTAGCCAAGTTAATCTCACCGAATAATACTTTGGACGTTAAATGAAAACTTGAAGATTTGCTGCAGTGAGTAGCAATAATCTAGTTTTCCTTTAACTTTCGAACGATTAGTCGGTGCGATTAACTTGGCTAATAGGATTAACCTTGGCCGCCTTTCCCTGGTTGAATTATATGACCACTTTCAAAGGCCGATCCTTTATGGAAACTTGGCGGCTTCTTTTATACCAGTTTTGGTTTTGGGTGGATTGTACATACGTCTCAGAACGTAAACTACAACCAAATTTGTATTCTATGAACTATAGTTTATTTGATTTTTTCCTTTTGTCAGTTATTTGGAATTGTAATTCATGACAAACATTGCAGATATGAAGCCTTTTTAGTTAGGTCTGTTGATGATTGAAGCAATATCTTCGATATTTGTACCGATGGCATCATTTTGCCAAAACAGTCAAACCCGAAAAGATAACAAGTTGTCCCAATTTGATGGGCGCACGGCAATTTTCTAAAAATAACCATTGATGCCGCAGGGGCGGTAATATGAGAACCAACTGGTCAAATCACTAAATATCCGAAAAGCGGAGTCCTAACTATGCAAACCATTATAAGAGAAAGCCAGGGAGAAAATAATCAAATCATTAAGCTGATATTTGGTAACTGTATAATAATTTTAAGGTCATAAAACCCCTACGTAAAATTACGTATGCAATCCTAGGGCGACGCACACAGTCCAAGGAAAATACATAAAACTATTAATTGTATAAACACGGTGCCTTATTTTTTTTTTACAAATTTTCCTTAGATGCTCTTTCATTTTTTTGTCGACTTCTGCACGTAATTTTTTCTTGGTCCGTCCCTGCGCCCTCGAGTCCTTTTGCTTATCAGTGGAAAATGTGCCAGTCACATACTTTCTACCGCAACTTGCTCACGTTTTTACTAATCGCTTCCTCCTTACCGAGGGTTCTTACTCACGTGGTAGGCATGAGTTGGCTTGCTACTGAAGTGGGATGGGGATTTAAGGCAATTGGGAATAAAATACCTGACCTTGACAACGGTTACGGCTATTTGATGAATTCTGGTAAAATTTTTTGGGGTTTATTACCTTTTTTATAATCGTTAATCAGTTAAAGTAGGTTAATTTAAAAAAAAAGAATTTTTTTCTAAATTTGAACACCCGAATTTGGCGCCCCTGTCAAGTCATTTTTTTTTTGGGGGGGGGGGGGCCCCTACCCCCCGGACGGCACGGCCCTGAACAGTACGTATTGTTAACAATTGAGAACATGTTAGATTGTTTGAGAACAGAGACACACACATGTAATGCACGAGACGCAATCAGAAAGTCGTCCTTAATTACTTGTGAAAAAGCTCTATACGTGGGAGATGAGTTACAAGCCCGTAAACTTTGTGAAAGAAAGGTAATCAAAGATCCCCAACCTACGTTTAGTAGACTAAATAATGAATTGTGGATTTACAGCATTAGCTCTAATTTGCAAGCACAACTAATTTGTAAAGATGAACGAAATGCACGTAAAACTGTTAAGAGAGCAGTCTTAAAGAAAGGAGTTGGACAAGTTGCTTTGGAGAGAAATTGTGTTTTAGAGGGATTTGGATTTAAGCTGATGCCATATTTTCATGGAAGTTCGCAATTAAAGGCAGTAATAAGGTCGTATTACATTCCCCCCTTGACAAAATATTAAGTACAAGTGCCAATGTTCTCTTCCAGAATTTATCGAAACTTTGGAATAATTCTGATCTTTCAAAAAATCTATCAGATCGATTACCATATTTGCTGAATGATGGAGAAATGTTGGGGAACGTAATACGTGAATTACGCACTGCTGAGAATGACTTGAGTTCAATAGGAAGTGAGAAGGGGTTAAAAATTCCTTGGTATGCTATTATTGAAGGCAATTTGTAGCGTTTGTAATAGTTTTAATTCTCATTGGCTGTTACATAAGGAATGGATTGCCAATTTTTCCATTACTATGTAGATTGGCAAAACAAAGGCAGCCGAAACTTCGAAAGCATAATAATGAACATGTGGATACACAAGTTGTGGTCAGTCATGCAGAAATGACGCCTTTACAAGAGTTTGCAGTGGCTCCAAATGTTGTTGCGGAGCTGTAGATTCCATATTTCTACCACAAAATGATTTTATAAATAGCTTTGGACTATTATTCGAACTACTCGTTTTTTCTTTCTTTTATTATCCACCTTCAATACTTTTTTATATTTTTTTAATAATTACATTATGCTTATATGATATATGCATGAAATGTTTGGCACACAAGTGTTTGTACTTTAAGGTAGGATGTGTTAGGTTTCGTTTCAGGTACGGCATGTTTTAGGCTACAGAGCACAAGTCAGGTTAGCTTAGATATTGATTGTATAAAAAGCACTCACGAGAAGACGACGTGTGAAGAATCCAGTGATAAGCATCGGAAATAAGAGAAACTGTTCTTTTCCATTAACAGCGTGAAGCAAGGACTCGAGGGTGCTATGACAAACTGTTGTACTTCGCAGAGCACATGAAACACAGGAACACTTGTTTTTGCAGACTGGCGAATTATGCCAAATACCGTGCGTTGCACACTGATGTTCATAATGGGTTTCGAGGTGCCAGTCCTTGATTTATAGTTATGTATGCCTGTTGGTGTAGTGTGCCCTCTCGAGTATTACAAGGAGGACTACAGCTCTGATGCTGTGACGGGATGCTGTGATTCTTTGAAAGTGTTCGAACAGAGTCAGTGACACAGTAGCTTCTGTACATTGCGATGCAGGGTCTCTGAAAAGGCCTATACGTTTAGTGCTCCCATGCCTGAAAGTGCTCACCTACACACATGTTATTCTTTTATGCTACACACTGTGATTTCGAATATGTAAAATTTATGTTTAAGGCCAAGTGCTTTCCTCATCCAGTCACTATGGGCGTTGTTTAGGTACATCATCTTTAAACGTTGCTCGTATATATTGCACCTTACTAGTTCAATGGACACGTCCATTCTTTCCAAGGTCGTTGGATTGGCTTGTCGGTAACTTGACCAGCGCAATGGACGTAGACAAATCCGACATCTTAGTGGCGGCGGACTTTGGCAGCATCTCATCTACAGTGACTTGATACAGAACTCTGCTAGAGGAACATTAACATTGTGTGTGAATTTCCATTCATGTGTGTGCTTATTATACATGATGTAATGATAAACTTTAAGCATTTAGGTTGGCATGACAGTAGATTGATACACTGTTTTCAGTAAATCGAGGAGCTGTATTGGAATGGAAGTGGCCCATTGTAAACCATGGAGAGAAAGGTGAATACAGGGTTATACATGTTGACTTGGGATTTTTTTGTAAGTTTGAAAAAACCGAACACAGTTTTTGGACCAGAGTGGGGTGGTTGTCATGCCCAGAATTGCCTTACACTATTTTACGCATTTTATACACTATGTAATATGTCTTCTTTAAAAGTTATCGTGCCTAGCAATGGCTTATAATATCTTATGCAGTTTTTAAATACTATGAAACACATCTTTAAAGGTACACATCCTAAGCATCATAATAGTTGTTTAAATTTCGAATTATAATATTTTATACATTATGCTGAAAGAACAATGTTTAAATTTTATTTCAAGGTTTGAACACAGCAATGTCAGAAAGGAAATTAACTGAATATTGAAGGGATAGGCGCAGTGGAATTAAATAATATTGGAGCTGCAAATGGTGGACTGTGAAACTCGGAATGATGACTCATTTTGTGAACACGGTAAACATCACTGTAGTTTACTAACTATAATGGCATGACATATTTACATATGGAAGGGACACAGTATTTTAACACAAAGCATGATCTAAACGGTTGGAGGAATTTCGATGAAGTGCCGAAGCCAAAGCAACTTCTTTAACAACAACATTTCCACTTTATTTACAAACATAACAACCGTTAACAATAATGATCAAAACGATAAACACTTAAGAACTATTGTGTTCAACAAATGACCCAACATGGTCATGACGATCATTATTGGTTCATGGTGACCCTGCAGACATATGTCAGCGTAGTGCAGAGTCAATACTTGATGTATGGGTCCAAGTTCAAGGACCCCAGGAATCAACATGCCCCCGTGTGACGAGGACACCCTGTAAAATAAATCTCATCATCTGGAGTCGGATGCTGTAAGAGAAAGACCAAGACAGAGATTAGTGTGTATCTGAGAGGTAACTGCTTTGGTGCAAATGTCGGCCCAATTTCGTTCAGTGGGAACAAACTCCAAAACGATGTCACCATCATCAATTTTCTGTCTGACAAAATGATAAACAATTTCGATATGTTTTGTTCTGGATCTTTCAATTTGTGAGTTAGCTATGTCGGGACGTGTCGCCAAGGCAAGATAAGATAGGCACCCTACTAATTGTCTAAAAGGGACTGTCTTCATTTCATCTTGCTCTTCAACACTTAAGGTTACAGTCTTATTTAAATGTTGACCAGGGAGACACGGTGTGTTAACTGTTTTACAGAATTCCATATTAAATCTTTTTAATATTTTCTCTGTATAAGTACGTTGATGTGCAAAAAGCACTCCACTGGATTCTCTTTCAAACTGGATTCCTAGCAGGAAATTCAAAGGACCCAGGTATTTTATATCCAGATCAGAATATAATATCTTCCTCAACAATTGTCTAATTCTGATTGTTTGGGCAGCCGCCATCAAATCGTCGACGTAGACTGTGACGAAACCACGTTCATTGTTGACTTCTATCCAAAATACGCATGCGTCTGAAAGGCAACGATGCATACCATGCTTCAACAACACTTCCGTCAGTCTTCTGTACCAACAAAGCCCGGATTGTTTTAGTCCATATAATGATCTTACGAGACGGCACACCTTTGTTTCTTGACCGGGTATAACAAAGCCCTCTGGTTGTTGCATAGCAACGTAACAATCGA